>CAJVPU010002454.1:0-10596 GCA_910591775.1 Dentiscutata heterogama | reverse complement strand
ATAAAGAGTTGATATGTGTGTAGTAAAAGAGAAATGTTTAAGTCAGAGAATTGATTAAGTAAGGTAATAGAAGTGTTGAGGTAAAAGAAAATAAAAAGAAAGTGCTTAAAGGCATGTTTTGTATGCCTAATTATATTGCTAAGTTTTTTGAGATTGAAGTGCAAATGAGTTGCCTTAAAGAAAAATGTATATTGAAAGTTTTGAATTATAACTTTTTTGTTAAAAATAAGTTGTAATACAGCTATAATGGTACTAGTATGAATTTTGTGCTAAGTAGTTTTGAGAGATCTTTTAGTGTCTATAAAAAGAGGTGTACAGTCTCGCCTCATTAATATCAACTTCATTAATATCAACCTAAAGCTATAAGATAAAATTTTACAAATTATTATATATTAAAATTCCTTCATATATATAAACTTTATTATATTCTCTTGTTAATATCACTATCAACATAAATTTAAACTAATTCAAATAGTTGATATAAATAAGGGTAAACTGTATAATTAGAGAGAAGAGTGATATTGATTTGATTAGTGAAGTTCTTTTATTTGAAGTTATTTATCATTTTATAGTTAAAAACTCTTCTGTATATACATAGTTTGTATCTCTATTAGCCATGTAGAGTATAAAGAAAAGACCAATAGGCAGTGAAAATTTTGTAATTGCTAAGAGAACTATTATTTGTATCATCAATATTAAGAGATATAAGGTAAATTAAAATAGTATAGTAGGTCCAAATAAAGTTAATTTCACTACAGGATCTGGTATTTTGCCAAGTAGAAGAAGATAAGGCAGTATGTAAATCAAGGTTATATATATTGTTGTAAGTAAAAAATTGAAAAAGTTTATATTTAATAGATGAAGAGTGAATATTGTTAGTTGAAGCATTAAAGTCTTTAAGTACAATAAAAAGCAGATTAAGAGTATAAGTATTTTGTATCTATTTAATATGACAGATTAAAATGAAATTAGATTAAAATGAAATTTTTCTATTTTTTTTATAAAAATTTAAAATTTTTTAGGAGATATTTTTTAGGGTTAGGGTTAGTGTTAAAGTTAGAGTTTAGAGTTAGTTTTATTAATAAAAGAGTATAAGTGGGTTTTATAAGCTTTAAAGATGAGCAAGAAAGGTTTCCAGTTTTATTTTAATCTGATTTCATTATAATCTGTCACATTTAATAATAGTGTTTTAAGTTTCAAGCCTGATAGAGATTGTTACAGAGAAGATAAATAGAGATAATGTAAAATTTAAAATCATGTTTGAAGAACAGGTTGATGAAGATAGTATAGCCTGGAAAGATAACAATGTTGTGAATATAAAAGGTTAGAAAGTTGTATATTATAATTGCAATGCCAGCTTTAGAGTTTTCTGTACAAGACTAAAAGTAATATAGTAAAGGGTAATAAGATATTTAAAGATAAAGTTATTGCTAGCTAATTTGGTTTCAATAAGGCAGATAATTGTTAAATAGACAGTAGTGTTTTTATACTTGTTATTTGAGATTTTGCTTAAAGTCTAAATATTATATAAAGATTTAGATAAAAGTAAGGGATATTAGAAGAGTTAGTAAAGGTCTAAAGAATATAAATAAAGAAGGGTATAGTATATATGATTTTAGAGAAATATGTGAGTTTGCAAAAATGGCACTTTAGTAAAATATAATAATATAGTCAAAAAGAGGGCAAGATTTTTGTGAAGTATAAATATGAGCTTTACTATAGTTAAATTTAATAAAAATTATAAATTTATTTTGTAAATTGTTCCAAAAACTATATTTAATTAAATGAAGAAAAAAAAAGTTGATTATTTGGAAAAATAGAAGAAGTAGAAGTTTGTAGTGTTTGAAAAATTTGTTAAAGCAGGTTAAGAAGTTACAGGATCTAAAGATATTAGAAGTAATACTTTAGATTTGTTTTTTACAAAGATATTCACTATATATCTGGCTTTTATAGTTTTGTAAGAAGTAGCAATACTCTGGTTATGTGTTGGAGAATTGTGTATATTTATCTCTTTTAGATAATAATAAAAAATATATAAAATTATTATAGAAAACTTGATTAATATAATTAGTTATATCAAAAATTATAAACTTTTTTTTCAAAAAAATTCAATAATTTCAAAATAAAACAGATCAGAAGAGATTTGAAAATCATAAGTCAACACCTATTATTTAAAAATAGTTCTTATACACTACTTGCTAGTAGGCTTAGAGATTATTACTTATTGCAGAAATGACACTTGTTATTTAGAAGTAGTTCTTATATACTATTTGCTAACAAGCTTAGAGTTTATCACTCACCAAAAAGAAAGCTCTAACATACTAACCAGCATCACAAGTCTTATTTTATTTTGAACAAAAAATTAATATACTCTTTAAAAGATAATAAAGTGATATAATACTTTTTCTTGTTTTATGCTGGTCTCTTCAAAATTTTCTCGAAAAGTAGGCAAAACAGCTTACCTCTATTCAAAGATTGGCATTGTTTATATTTTTTATTTTTGGATGAACTCTGTAGATTGCAACCATATATCTAGTTTGTTGTTGTTAATATAATGCTACTTCAGATAACAAGGATTAGGTCCTAGGTTAAAGAGATATCTGAAAATAGGTATGCTATTGTTGAAAAGAAAGAATTTTTGCTAAAGTTAAACTTTACAATAAAGATATACAATTATTACAGTTGTTATATAATTTTTAAGCTTTGCACAGGTTATAATAGTGTAATTATTTTTCTTTTTATTTTTTTTTTTTCTTAAAAGTTTTTTTTTTATTTATTTTTTTAGTTTAGTTTTAGCTTTAGTTAGCTTAGTAAGAGCCTTTCACTTTGTTTTTCTTTTTTTACATTCTACTATCTCTTCCTTTTTATCTTTTTTATTTTTTTTCTTTATTCTATATATATATATTTTTAATATAGTCTTCTTTTTTTTTATGTTAAAGCTTTTATATATTGTATATGAGGATTTTATTTTTTTTTGCTTTTGGTAAAGAAAAAAAAATCTAAAAGATTAGCTCTTGACAGGGCTGACAAAGTCTTCTACATCTTCTGGAAAATAGTACAACAGGTCATATTAGTGATTATTCATATAAAGGACTAAACAAAGCTGGACTTGCTATATGTGAATATTAGAGTGAATTTTCTTAAAATATTTCTTTTATCTTTTAATAAAAGTACTAACGAGACTGTCAAAGAGTTAAAAAAAAAAAAAAAAAAAAAGATATAATTAGTTATATTGATATATATCAAAAAAAAACTCTTTTTTTAGATTCTTAGTACAAGAAATTTTTCAACTTTGTTTAATAAAAAAGTTTATTTTTACAATATTTTATTAAGATAACTTAATTTTTTGCTTTAACAAAACTTGCTGCTTATCTAAAATTATAAAAACTTTAAAAAAAACTTTTAAAGTTATAGTCTTTTAAGCCAAATAATCTTTTTTTAATATTTATACATAAACTAGAGTTTTAACTTTGTTTAAAATTAAGAACAAGTTGTTTTATATATATATATTTTTTAAAACAAGCTATAATAGACCTCTATAACCTCAATATTGACAAAATTACTGCTAAAAACAACTTCAACTTCTTTAAATTTTTTATTTTTCTTTTAATTTAAAATTTTTTTCTTTTCTAAACATATATAATTGTTTTTCATATAATTTAAATTGCCTTTAACTGCATCACTCATATCTTACAATACTCTAAAACTAGTAGTACTTGTTAAATTACACCAAAATTATTCAATTATTATTATTATTATTATTATTATTTTTTTAGTTCTTTGATAGTTTTGTTGGAGCCCAAATACAAAAAAACTTTATTTAACTATTAACACAGCAAATAAATTATATTTTTATTAAATTGCAGGCTTAATATCTTCTAGCTATAATATACTATGCCTAGAAGTGACTTGTTATACTAACTTCAAAAAAAATTTTAGTTAAAAGACCTTGTTAGCCTATCGAGAACTAATCCCTTTAATCTTTCTTTTTTTACCAAAAGCATAAGAAAGTAAAATTCTATATTACCAATACAGAATTAATATTAAGAAGAAAAAAAATGAAAACTAAAACTAAAAAAAACAAACTATAAATAAAAAGAAAATCAAAAAGGAAAAAAAATAGAGAAACAGAAGAATATAAAAAAAAAAACAAAGAGAAAAGTCTTTATGAGCTGACCAATCTGCCTCTATTAAAAAACAGTTTGTGGTCAAATAGTAAAAATTATATAACTAATGCAACTATAGTATATCTCAATTGTAATATTTCACTTCAAATAAAATTTTCTTTCTGGCTTATGACCAAATCCAGATACTGGTTAAATAGAAGGTCCTGATTTTCTGTAAGTAGTACCATATTTACTTTCATAATATATAGTTGCAATCTGCCTAGTTGTCCTGATTTGAAAGGAGTAAACAATGCTGATCTTTTAATAAGATAAGCTGTTTTGCCTACTTTTTTCAAAAATTTTGATAAAAGCACAAGTGGGTAATAGTAAAGAATATAAACCTAGTACTTTTCTTCAAGAAGAGTATATGTTTTTTTCAAAAGTAGTAATATAAGTAGATCCGAGTGCACTGCTACTCTTCTTTTAGATAAGTGATAAACTTTAAACTTGTTAGCAAATAGTATATAAAAACTACTTCTAAATAACAAGTGCCATCCTCATAGTAAGTGATAAGCTCTAAACCTATTGCAGATAGCATATAAGAACTATCTCTAAATAATAGGTGCCAGTTTATAGTTTTTGTCAGTTTTATGTCCTTTTTCTCTAACATAGTTTTACTATTTTTGTTAAAAATTTGGTTTTAAAAAGTTGGTCTAAAGAATTATTGAGAAGAGTTTTCAATTATAATTACTCAATTATTAATTAATATCATACAATATTAATACTTATTTTTTTTATAAGTTTTTATTTATATAATAAAATTCTTTTTTTTGTTTTGTATAATATATGACTATCATGTGACTTGTATAATACAAAATTACAAAATCTAATCTGTAGATCATGTGATTTTTGTATAATCTAAAATAAAAACACCTTTTTTGGACACCCCATATAATCTATCTTTATATAACCTTTATATTAATTAAACCCTCTTTTTAACTTAGAAATTTTTTCTAAGTTTTATAATTTTCTAAATAAAGCTTCTTATTTTTTATTTAATTTTAAATCTTTAAAATACCTACTTTAACTCAACTAGAGCCATATACTGTTAACCTTGATTATTTCTATGCATACTTTTACTCAAGCTTTGGTATTGCATTTCTTGAGAATAAATCAAAAGACAACTTAAAACTAATTCTTCCTAACCAAGATTTTATAACATGCTATACTAGAACCACTTGTATCAAAGTAGCTATATACTTTTTCTGTATACTATCAATAACAGCAATTATTATATACTTATACAACAAATATCACACCTAATTTATCACTAAAAATAATAAAATTTACCAACCTGTTTTTTTTTATTTTCACATTTATCTATTAGGAAAAGACAAAATAAAAAAACTACTAACTTTATTTATCAAATCTTTGAAACTTTTAAAAATATAAAAACTCTTTGTACATTTATAAAGATTTCACTATACTTTAAACTTATTATCGGTTAATATATATTTTAGATAATTTTTATACTTAACAAAAATCTCAAAAACAATCTTATATAGCAATTTTTGTTACTTCTAACCAACTATATTGTGCAATTTATAGAATTAGTACCTTGTTATTATGTATTCTGGCAAATTAAGTATATTTTAAAAAGTCATTTAGTACTGTATTTTATAGTAAAACCTCTATAAATGCATGCTCTTAGAACTAAACTTTAGCAATGTATATTTATTTGGGCTAGATGTTAAACATGCATTTAGAGAGTGTGTGCATTTATAGAGAGTGTATTTATAGAGGTTTCATTGTATTTCTAATAGACCTTGCAAAAATTACCTGTGTGATTTCAGAATTTTTGGAGACTATAAAAGCAATATTATACAATTGGTACTTGAACCAAAATCAGTATAGTAAAATCTCTATAAATACACTCTCTATAAATGCACACTTTCTAAATACATATTCAACCTCTGGCCCAAATATATGCAAGACTTCTATAAATACTTTTTTTTTTATTATTCTCTAAATGCATGTAGCTAAAGTTCAGTCTCAAAAACATATATTTAAGGAGGTTTCATTATACTTTAAGCTTATTATCAATTAATATATATTTTAGATAATTTTTATAGTTAACAAAAATCTCAAAAACAATCTTATATAGCAATTTTTGTTACTTCTAACCAACTATATTGTACAATTTATAGAATTAGTGCCTTGTTACCATGTACTCTAGCAAATTAAGTGTATTTTAAAAAGTCATTTACTACTGTGCTATACAGTAAAACCTCTATAAATATACACTCTTGAAACTAAAATTAGCAACATGTATTTATTTGGGCCAGAGTTGAACATGCATTTAGAGAGTATATGTATTTATAGAGGTTTTACTGTATTGCTAATAGACATTGCAAAAATTACTTGTGTGATTTTAGAATTTTTGAAGACTATAAAAAAAAGCAATATTATACAATTGGTACTTGAACCAAAATTAGTACAATGAAATCTCTATAAATACACTCTCTATAAATGTATACACTCTCTAAATACATGTTTAACCTCTAGCCCAAATATATGCAAAACTTTTATAAATATACTTTTTCTTATTGTTTTCTAAAAGCATGTAGCTAAAGTTTAGTCTCAAAAGCATATATTTATAGAAGTTTCACTATAACAGTTTGTAGAAAGTATAATCTTGTAATTTTTATGTTAATAATAACAAAAAATTCCTGAGATTTTAAATTTTTTATAGATTATATTTTTATTTAATAATATCTATATTTATTAAGATCTTTAAAATTTTTGAAATATTAAAAAATCAGCTAGAATTGGCTAATTTTCTGTAACTTTACAAAACATTATAGTCTGCAGTTTGCAAAAAGATAAAATCTTTGCAGATTAGAAAGTTGGCAGATTTCTAGCCAATTTTTTAACTTTTTAAAATTTTAAAGATTTTAATAAATATAGATATTACTAATTGAAAAATATAATTTATAGAAAATTTAAATATTAGAAAATTTTTATTATTATTAGGCCATACAAATTTAATTACTTGGTTTTCATAACATGAAATTTTAAAAATAAACCCGGCTGGCCAGCTTTTTTTTTTTAAATTTCATATATAAAATTTTATAAAATTTATATAAAAAAATTTTTTTTATATATAAAATTTTATAAAATTTATATAAAAAAATTTTTTTATATATAAAATTTTATAAAATTTATATAAAAAATTTTTTTAAAACCCACCTAATTACTAAAATATATAAAAATTTTTTTTTTAAAAGTTTTCAAATTTTGACCCAGTCAGGTTATGAAAACCAATTAATTAATTTTGCATAGCTTTAATATGAAAATTATAAAGTTATACCTTTCTGCAAACTATTATAAATCATTTATACAAAATAAGAATAAATTGATTCTAATTTGATTAACAATTAGAATGATTATTATAGGATTGATTTATAACTCTACTTAGATAATATATTTCTGCTATTTAATATTTATATTTAATTTGTAAAAATAATATATTTAATTATTAATTAATAATAGATATATAAAAATATTATATATTTAAATATTTATTAAATATTTAAATTTTATAATTTGGAATTTGAATCTAATTTTAAATTTATATTAAATTTGGAATTTATACTAAATTGGAATTTATACTAAATTTAGGATTTATACTTAATTTGGGATTAATATTTAATTTGGGATTTATACATAATTTGGGATTATACACAATTTGGGATTTATATATAATTTGGGATTTATATCTAATTTTAAATTTATTCTATTTTTGACTTTAGGATTTTTATAGTAAGATTTGGGATTTGGAATTGGGGTTCATGGTTTTGAATTTGGGTAGCAAGTATACATATCTGTATACTTAATAAAAAGTTCTCAGACCAAAAAAGTCATCTTAATATTAAAAAATATATATATATTTCATATTTATTTGCTGATCTTAGCTAATTTATATGTTTTTTAGATAATTATATAAAATATATATATTTTTTAATTCAGCAATCTTGCTGTTACTTTATTAGACTTTATAATATTATATATTTAAATATTAAAATTTTATGCAAAAAGTTATACTTTTTGCTATCTAAAATTACAAGTATTGGCTTACTCAGTTATTCAAAAAACACCTATATGTAATCTGCTATAGTAAGATTTTATCTCCATAATAACCTGTCTTGCAATTAGACATATTGCTATTTATTAAATAGTTTTTATAGCCTATCAAGACTACTAATTATTTTTCTACCAACTTGATTGTTGTCTACTTTTAATTCAACTTAATATTATTTTTTTTCCAATATCTATAATAGAATTTTATCTTTTATCTCTTTTCTCTCTATACAGCTTTCTAGACAATACCTTTACTACAACTTCACTTTGTTTCTGCTTTTTTTTTTTATCTTTCTTTAGATTGCTAGTTCTTTTTATTTTTTATATTATACCAATTTTTTCTTTTTATTTCTAAACAAGTTTATATTTTGCGACCCAGATTTTATCATAGATTCTTTATATCTAGTTTTTTCAAAGCTTAACTACAAAGTCTTTAGCTTTTTTGTTGAAAGTAAATGGAGGTCTTAGCTCATCAAAGTTTTCTTTTATAATAAGGCCTCTAATCTATTCTTTTCTTCTTTGTTGCTCTTCTATCAAGTTTTCTTTTTCTAGTATAGCTAGTTTCACTTTTTTTTTTTGTATATTTTTTACTTTTTTAGTTCCTTTTAAGAATTTTTCTATTTCTTGCTTCTTTATCTTCCTTAATAAGTTTATTAAGCTTACCAAATATTCTACATTTTCTTTTTCTTTTTTGCATATAATACAAGTACCCAATTTATATAGATCTGATTTTCTTTAGTTTAGCTTCTTGAGTACTAGTAATAAGTTATTAATATACTTTAATTCAAAGATCTGCATAGTATTTGTTTTGAATATATAGTTTCACTACTTAGTCTCACTTGCTAGGATCTTGTAAAAAATTGGCTAATATTGTAGTACTTTTCTTTTTTGATAGGTTTTATCTTGCTAACTATATAAATATATCTACTCTACTCTGTTTAGCACTTTCTCTACCATTTTAACAAAGGAGTATATAGGCTTTTCTATTAATTTATTCTCTTACTAGTATCTTAGCTTGAATTTCTTTATACACATAGCTATAAAGATGAAGAGCTTATTGGAATTTGTATTTTCTTTGGCTTTAAGATCTGCCAAGTCATTATAAAAATCTTCTAAGTAGCCTTTAATTTTAACAAGCTATATATTGAGTTGTTTTGTTTTACTATTTTTACAATTATAGTGATCATACTATTATTATTGATCTTTAGTTTTTTCTTGCTTTGTCAATTTTTTTTAGGCCTTTTACAATTGTCTGTATCACTGTATTACTATCAGTTTTTATTTTTACTACTTTTTCTTGTGATGTAATTAACAAAGCAACTAGAACTACTACCAGCTCTACTTTAGTTGAAGAGAACCAATTTTTAGTCACTACTATTAACTATTAGATTATTCAACCTTCTGTTATAACTTGTACAACTCTATATTCTATGTTCTTTTTACCTGTAATTTCTGATATTTCAAGTAAGCTATCTGTATAAAAAACTAAGTTATCTAATTCTTTATTTTGTTTTAAAATATTTGTAAATCTACTTTTAATGCTAAAATTTCAGATTATCTTATTTATTGAACAGATCTCCCAACTAACACAATCTACTACAACTATTTCTTTTTGCTTAATACTATTTAATTCTTTTACTATTGCTATCTCTTTTCTTTTTTCTATTTTATTTAACAATGCTTTTTTTAAATATTGTTTACTAAAAATTAATTGTATGCCTATTTCTAATTTTTGCATAAAATTTGATATGTTTCTAAGTTCTTTGTGCTTTACTATTGATGGTAGCTAATATTTATTTTGCTCAAGAATGTTTTCATCTATACCTAGCTACAAATTTTCTTTTTCTATATAATTTTTTGCCTCTGTATACTTATTTCTTTTCTTTTTAATTTTGCTAACTTTAATCTTTGTATTAACTTTGTCAAACCATGTTACTTACTTTTTTGCTCTTTTATTCCCTCTAGCCTTTTCTAATACTAGCTTGGGTATATTTGGTTTTCTAACTTAGTTCTATATTCTGGTTTGACTTTTCTTGTTAACACATTTGCAATCACCTCTTTTTTAACTTCACTAAACCATGTATCTGATTTATTTGTCTTCATGTACAAAGAGTATCACCTTTTCTTATTAGAAGTTAAGATAAAAGGTAGAGCTTGAGGTTGTTTGCATTTGATTTTTCATCTATTTTTAAGAATTGTTACAATCTTTACATTATTACAAGTTTGTATTAGCTTAATGTTTTAGCTTTCTGTAAAGTTATTTTCTTTTATTAAACACTTCTATTACCTTACTTAATCAATTCTCTGACTTAAACATTTCTCTTTTACTACACACATATCAACTCTTTAT
>CAJVPU010002453.1:0-10598 GCA_910591775.1 Dentiscutata heterogama | reverse complement strand
GTTGGCAAGATATATTCATTCACAGTTTTAAAACAATTTGGCGCAGCTTTTGTTTTGATAGACGTTTTGGTTTTTTTTTTTAACTTTGAGCGAAGATATCTTGACAAACTACTGACCAAATTTGATGAACTTTTTTTTATTTGAATTTTATGAATCTATAGAATTAAAATAAAAAAAAATTTCATCAAATTTAATAAGGTGGTTGTCAAGATATTTTTATTTAAAGTTTTAAAATTTTTATTATTGCTAGGGGGTATGTATATTAAATGTGGGGTACAAAAATTGGGACCATAGATTAATTCTATCAATTTTAAATTTAATATGGTATGTATAATTTGAAAATGAAAGTTTGAGGATGCAATAAAGATTGAATTGGAAAAGAGAAATTATTATTAAGCGAAATATAACGAAAATTATTTTATTATAAAAATTGCGGTAATAATTTTTTGATCAAAAAACAGAAAAATCTAGACATATGTTTGATTCTATTGAGTGATCTACCATCCAATATGGTGTGTAACCCTGACATTCTGTCTTTTCGATCTATTGACTCTTGTCAACATGCATTACTTCATAAAATTTGTCGACCATATCTATTCTCACTAAAAAATCATTGTATAATCGCACAACCAGATAACAATCAAGTGATTGTATAGTGTGCAGCGATCTACAAATTTGATCAAAACATCATATTGAATTTCAACTTAAAATTAATAAATGCATCTAGAATCTATGTACTGTACATACGCACAACATATGTGCAGCGAGCAGAATTAACTGACACAATATGGCCAGCATTGGGGCTGGTTATAATTAACTCACGTGTATTCAAAGTCGGTATTCTAAATCGGTATCGGTATAGTTAACTATCAAAGTTGTACTTACCGTTACGCAACATATAAAATACTAACATAACGATAAAAGGATGATCTTAGTAATATTTGGGCTAAGTTTATCCCCTGAAAAGTTTGATTAGCGTTGCTTATCATATTTTCAAGGGCAAAGCCCTTTGGTTTATAAATTTACTGTAAAAAATCGAAATATAGTTTTCATTTAGTGACAATTCATTTAGCAATAACTTATGCTAAAGATTTGGCAAAGTATTGTGGTCATGTGATTTACTTACCATTCCTCTTTCAGTATGAGATATGCGATATTATTGAAAAGAATTTTGTACTGTATAAATTAAATTTTACAAAATTAAAATTCAAAAGGAAAATTCGTAATCAAACGTTAAAATACTGTATTTTACAAATGGTATAATTTATTATAAAAATACAAATATTATTTGTTATATGCGTTCTATACACGTAATATATAGTTAAAGTTTATTAGATGTTTCCAATTCAAACATTACTGGAACTCCTTATTGCAAAAACAAATAAATAAATATGTACATTATAAATATTTTTTAAAGGATATGAATATTTAAAGGCAATGAATAAATATTTATTAGGCGAAGAGCAAACATGTTTTTATCTAAACAAAGAGAAACTGGTTTAAAGATAATAAATAGGAATTGATTTTCAAAACAAATCAATCTTTTTTTTTTTAGATATTCACAATGAATAAATAAATATATATATATATATATAATATATATATCTGTTATCAGATTTTTGAATTAGTCGATTAAATTTACTTTTAGATATTTGATAGGTTCATTACAAAACATAACACAACCCAATTTTTTCTATAATTACTTAAAGGGATCAATGTTACTATAGTAACAATTAAGATTACGCCACCGTAACTCCATTTATCAATGCCTTATTACAATTTCAAGAAACTATTGCAAAGATAAGGTAATGATAAACGAACACTTACGTATGTAAACACGCACGCAAGCTAACATTTATACCAGATACGTGCAGTACGTACCTAATATTTTTTAATAAAATGTAACGCCAAATTTTCACTAAGCAATGCATTAAAATGGGCGACAATATGATAAGCATCTTTGATCATTAAAATTCAAGAAATTGGCGTAAAAAGTTGCTTCTTTTATAATTTAATTTGAAATACTTAGTAAATAATTAATCCACCTAATATGGTGAATAAATTTGCTTATGGTGTCAACTATTAACATAGTTACCTAATTATGGATATTTAATATTTTTAATAAAACTTTTGTTTAATAAACAAAAGTCAATAACAAATATAATTAGTTATTTTAATTGGTTAACTTCTTTATAAGAAGAATTCCATGTATAATCAATCACAAGGGTCCAGTATATGGTTTCATATACAGTACAGTAGTATGTCGGCACGTATCACGATTTCGTTAGTTACACAATTTAATCTATGCAAGTCGTGTATTGTAGTATAATCTCATGAAAAGTTATTTTTGTATTTGACATTTTTTTATTCTTTTTTAGATTATCTTTAAATAAATGAAAACATTAAAGCCACTTTTTAAACCATTTTAAACTTTTCAGTGTTGAGTTAGATTAAAAAGATAAAGATCAAATAGTTGCTATAAATTCTATGGAACTTTCTAATTTACTACCAATAAAGTATAGAATTAGTGTGCATAGATAGACATGCTTATGGTTGGAGGAATATAATTATGGTTAAATAAAACTTCTCTATTGCATGATAACAACCCCTAGCGTTCATATATTCGATTTTTCGTTCTATTTTACATATATCATCTTTTTTATTAAATAAATGTTGTGTAACACCAGTTCAGGAAAAATATAACATAATTCTATATTCTAACTACATAATCTTTAATAAGTGGTATTTATGTAAATAAAGTAAACACATAATACGTAGCATAAGTTCTTTATTTGTTTGTTTAGCGGTTTGAAGTATTTTAATGAGTGTATTAAATGTACGATCCATGATAAACCGGTGTTACATCATTTGCTGGCGGTATAACAGCCACACTTGTTTTAGAAAATTAAAAATAATTCATTAATCAAAGAAAAAATTTTTCGATTACATACATATTTCACAATTGTATTTTCCCTGTACACATTGAAAATTAAAAAAGAACGGATGTGGTTTATCCGATGTCAAATTTATAACTTGCCAAATTTTTTTTTTTTTAATAAATATACAAACATAATGACGTTAGAAAAACCACAATGAAAATTTTTTTTCACTTACGAATTATTATTAATTCTGTTTTGTCATCGCGACAAACATATTCTCACATTCTTTTACGTTCGATATAAATATATTTTTAGCATTTATCATATTTTATCGGTTTAATACAATCATTTGTTATTAAAAGAGTTTTCTTTTTATCGCAAAAATGGGTATTAGTGCATCGGCTATTAACTCTTCAAAGACTCTTAAACAACAAATTCAAGATTGCAAAGATGATGATCCATTGTTTAGATATAAAAATGGCCGAAGATTTCTTAAAAATGCAACCATATTTTATTTTTTACCACTCGATGAACTTGAATCTGACAGGATGCAATTGAGAGTATGTAATTTTAGGTTTATAATTAAATGTAAAGTTTTCGATAAATTTAATCACATTTATTATTATTATTATTATTATTATTATTATTGCTATTATATTATTTTTATCATTTAAAAATTCTTTATTTTTTTTTATTTTTTATTATTTTTTTTAGCACGATGTAGATTGGCATATTTGGAGATCAAATTTTTCTTCTCCTATAGAAACAACCTTAAAACTTGGAGGAGCTCAAGCTCTCGATGTTGCGTAAGTTACAGTATATTAGGCCGTTCGAAGTTAATTTTTCGGGTAACATCATCCCCCTATCAGCCGATGTCTCTTCTCCGAAAAAACGAACAACCAATCAAAACGCTGGATACCTTTTACCAATCATTTGATATACATCAACCAATGAAATTGGCCCATTTTTATATGTTCGTTTCATTTATTCCCGCTCTTCCAAGAGTTCTAAAAGTGATGTTAACCGAAAATTCAACTGCAAGCGGCCTTACATATAATTTCATAATGATTTTTAATTTCTATTATTAAGCATAATTATTTTTAAATAAAAAGATGTGGATCTGGTCTTTGGGCATTTGAAATGGTATTTTATTTTTATTATTGAATAATTTTTAACTGTGTTTCACGTTTATCGATCACATATTAAATATTTATTTTAAAAGGCATCTGATTATCCTCTTTCGGAATTTACTGGTGTTGACATAGCACCAATTTTCCCATCCGATATAATGCCTCCAAATGTAAATTTTAAGCAATGTGATATATTGGAAGGATTGCCGTACAGTGATTGTTCGTTTTATTATATACACGTTAAGGATCTATTCCATCACTTTCCTCTAAAAATCATTAGGGATCGGTTATTTCCCGGTAAAGATGATCAAAAAAAAAGTTTCTTTATGCTAAATTTATATTGATTAATATCATATTAATCAGATTAAGTAACAGTTTAAATTATTTACTAGATTTGGTTCGCGTATTAAAACCTGGTGGATGGATCGAGATTCAAGATCGTGACCCAAATATGATAAATGCTGGTCCTATTTGCAAACGCCTCGAAGACATGAGTATGCATTCTTTACTATATATATATATATATAATTACATTCATTATTTTTTAACTTTATTTTTTATGATGGACAAAAATAGTGTCTTTAAGTTTTTTAAACCATGGTATACACATTAAAAACCATTATGATGATATGGAAAACATATTCAAAAAAAATAATCTAATCAAATATCGTCTTGAAAGAAGAACTGTTGCATATGCCGATCTTGATTTGGTAAAAATAATATTTTGGCAATTTTTAAATTTCAATAATTATAATATATCATATATTTATTAAATATTTATTAAATATTTACAGTAATTAATATTTTTTTCTATTTATTTAATTTGATTAATAATTAGGCAATACAGGATTTTCTTTCTACTTATAAAGCTATGAGATTTGCATTGACCGAATGTTCAGGCGCCACTCCTGAAGAATATGATGAGATAGTTGAAAATGCCAGTAAAGAATTAATTGAATATAATTCTGAATTTGGTTCAAGAAAGTATTTCGGTCAAAAACCTATGGTATATGATATTTAATATAAATTATGTATGCATAAAATAAGTGCGTACAGGTGATTATATGCATGTATTAATGTCTTTCGCTTTCTTAAATAAGTTTTATTTTTTTATAAGCTGTCTCTCTCTAAGGTTTTGCTTAATGAATAATAAAAGATAACGTAATTTTAAAATATCGCTTTAATTTTTCTACTATCATGCAGGATGGTGTATGTAATCTTTAATTTCGTATAATCACATTAAAATATTATGAAATTCTTAAGTGAAACCGTTTATGCATTAGTGAATGTATGCATTATTAATTAGTTATAATAATTATGTAATCGTGAATGAGCTATTTTAATTGAGAAATTTTTTTAGTGGTTCAATAACTTTTCATTGATGCGCCATTTTCTAAATGCATATCTCTTTAGAAACTTTTTTTTTTCTTTTACATTCGAAGATAATTCATTTATAAAATCAACTTAATATTATATCAGGAGGTATTCATTCTGATCTAAATTGATAACCTATAATCTGTTATAAGACTAATTCAGAATTAACGCTAAAATAAATTAGTTAGACTTCGGTCCTAATATCAGACCAGTCTGGACCAGTCTGGACTAGAAACTGTAAATTTAATTAATTAAATTTAATGTTAAAATAATTTAAATTTCGGAATTATAATTTTATATAATGTAGTAATTAAAAACAAAAATTTACGTAATCAAATGAATTTATTAAAAACGTATTACTGGTATATGATTAGATTACGTAGTTTATAAATCTTTGAAACTGACGATCATTTTGCAAGTTACCTTAATAAGTTAGATCCTTATTTCACATTAGGAGAAATAACCGGGTTTTACTTCTTTTTCCGGTTGTCGCGAAATTAAATAATATGAGTGCTGCAAAGCGAAAACCTGTAATTGTGAGTTTTCTGAAATTAATTTACAGATCAAACCCCGAAAAACACAAAATGATTTATATTGTGTTTAATTTAAATTTATCAGGAATCGGTGTCAGATCAGAAAGCGGAGCCGGCAAAAACCGAAATTCCGGGTTTTCGCTTTGCAGCACTCATATATTCTTAATAAATATATGCTAAGAGGTTGTTTATAATATTTTACATAGAACAAATAACGTAGAAACTATTTTTTATTATACTTCTAACGATTAAATATCGTACAATATGTATATAATATATTTTAATTTAATAAGCAAGTTATTTAAATTTACAATGCTTATGATGAAATAGATTGGGGCTAGACCAAAATAGACCAAAATAGACCAGTCTTTAAATCCGATATTTTGGATCTTAAAATAACTCAAGTGGTATTGATGTATATATCGAGTAATTGCATTCTCATTTATTTATTTTATTTTTTTATAAATTCAACCATTTATTTATTTATTCTAGAATTCCAATCTGGATAAATCCGTCATCCATTATCCGACAGTTTTTGGATAATTATCCAGATATCAATAATAAATCGATATCGAATAGATTCAGATCCGGATAAACGCTTAATCGATTAGAACTAATTTCAGAATTTATTCTTATTAATTTATTTCAATTTGTTACAATTTGTTATTTGGTTGTTCTTTTATTTGTTCATCTATTGTACATCTATTCAGGCTACGCAAAGTTAATTTTTCGCTTTGCGTTACCCGCAGACCCATTTTTTCAAGCTTTCAAAAAATTTTTTAAAGTCTCAATTGCGCCAATTATTCTATTTTTGCCATTTAATTTTTTCATAAATTAGTCCGATATCACCCGACAAAGATCTTGTTTTCCCGAAATTATCCGATAGACCGATAGAAAAAAATTTGACTGCCAACCCAATTTTCTGATTCCATGTTATGCAAAAAAATAAAATTAAATTTGAGTGACCTTAGATTGAACATGGTCTATCAATTTACTGTAGATTATCCGATCGCCGACCGGAATTTTGAAATCCTTTAATAAAAAACGAAAAATCAACTTTGTGTGGCCTTATGTATCATAAAATAAAAAAATAAAATTTATTAAGGAGTACTACTAGTCATTTGTCATTACACAATTTTTTTATTTTTTAAATATTAGTTTATTTAAAAATCAAAATTTTACTTGTGTGAGTACTGAACCCTTTAAGCTAATTCCAAGGACAAATAATTTCAAATACTCTCACATTTTATGTAATAAAGATTATAAAACATTATCAATTGATTTATAGGAAGACAATTATACTGACGTTTAAAGCAAGTATTATTTTATAGGGGAATTTACAAATAAAGGCTCAGAAAGTTAAAATAATTACAAATACGGGCCCTAATTAAAAATAATTATATATAAGGGCCTAATTTTTAAAAAATATTACATATAAGGGCCCAAAATAACTGTGACGCCTGTGGCTTGATCGTTATTAGTATAAAAAACGTAAACATTGCATAAAAAATGTAAGGATCGATTGTAAATTAGTAATTATAAATGAGAAAAGAATATTTTTTAAATTTAATAAACTTAATTTCTTTGTATGAAATTGCTTATTGTTATTACGAACCACTATGATGTCAAGTAAAACATTGCGAATTGGCATGTCATTTGCTAATATAGAAGATGTTCATTCAGCTTTAGAGTGTTACTTTGTTGAACTTCGCCTTATGAATAATTGTGCTAGTTTAACGCTACTTTTATGTAATATTTAAGCGAAAACGATTATAACTAGCACTTCATTTACTGTATTCTTTATCTAATAATCAATATATAGATAACTCTAAATGTCTATAACAAAACAATCGATAATCCTACAATCGTATCGTTATAAGCCTGTGATCCTAGATTTGTGCCCTTACATGTAATATTTTTTTAAAAACTAGGCCTCTATATGTAAGTATTTTTAATTTAGGCCCGTATTTGTAATTATTTTCACTTTCCGGGCCCTTATTTGTAAATTCCCCAAATTTTTATATGAACAGATAATAGTATCTTCGATTATGTTTACTACCGTCCGGATCGACTTACTTTATGTAATGCTTTTGAATTAAATCTGTGAACCTGATTCCCTTTATAATTTAAAATTCATATATACATTAACTATTGTAAACAAAAACAACTTTATTTTAATTATTTAATGTAAATTAAATATATATTAATTCAATATTGAACTAATTAACGAAAAAATCAATAGCTCAAAACTTAGCAACTATGTGCCTATTTTTGCGTGTTATTCTCTCGTAAATATTACTGCAACTATGAATTGCCAAAGACTATTTCTGAATTCTTTTCTTTCCGAATTAATTTTACTTAACTTTAACTCCTTACGAATATGATTGCATTATGGTTTGCTAAAAAACATTTCTGAATTCCACTCTTTCCTAAGTTATTTGTTTCAAATCTTAATAAATCAACACAATGTATAGCAGGCTTGTTAGTAAAAACTCATTATAGAGAAGCACGGTGGACAATCCTTGTAGCACAAACTTCCCATGCTGACTCAGGGTCGATCTGTCCAATAAAGTATGATATTTACCAATCACATGCACAATTTTTAATCAGTTTATAATAATTCGAAAGATTCTTATTTACTAGATCAAGGATATCTCACGATCCAATGGTCAGAATTTGATGAAGCTTATACCATTTGATTCTTTTCATTGAGACAAATCTAATGGTATAAAAATTGTCAAATTCTACCAATTTGATCGTAAGATATCTTCAATCTTTTATAAAATTTGCTTCTAATATAGCTCATTAAATATTGTGATTATTTTTGTTTAATTTTAATAAAACGTGGGCTTTCATGAGTTCTTTTTGCTACTTTATTTTTTTAATGTATTTAATTGGTAGTTCTTGAAAGATTACCAAAATAAAAAGTACTTTAACGCATATGAAAAGTTAGAAAAAATTTTTTTTCAATTTTTTAATTTTGAGAAAATTTAACATAAATCTATTATACCAGGATTGTACAGTGTAATAAAAATATAATCATATGCATGTATAGATGTATTAAACCACAATTTTTAAATATTTATTGTGAACGATTCCATCAAAAGTTTGATTGCATTTTTTTAGGAGTTTGAATATATATAGAAAAATGGTTTTTTTTTTGACTTAATTAATAACATTAACAACCATGATATAGCTTCATAATGAGTAGTTTTATCTTAGAAAAGCTTTACTCTAATTTTGATAAAAAAGCTTTCAATAAAATATTTATATGCTATAATATAGAACAAGTTTTAAAATTTAAAATTCAGAAATTAATTTTTTCAAAAATAAATCATCTCTTTTTTTTATAGATAGAAATGCAAAATTAAATGTCAACTTGGCTCAACTTTAACTTCTAATTCAAATCAACTTGATTTTCCCAAGTAGAATAAACTAAAGAAGAGATTGAATACTGACTTGATGTGAGACAAACTTAAAAAAATTTAATTATATAAATAAAACCTTTTCAACATTATCATGCCTTTTTATAAATTTAATATGATACTTTTCAGGCCATATAGTAGCACCTATACATGCCTTTTCGAGGTCAATCGGCGTTGGTTTACCATCTTTACCTAGTGGTGATGCATTTTCAATTTTGAAGCACCAAAGAAGGCGTGAAACTCCCAAAAAAAGCTCAAGTTCAGCCTGTATACGTTAAGTATAAAGCGAAAATTTTTAAATTCATAAATGACAAAAAAATTTACCAATAACTTGAATTATTGTTAATTATAAATTATATATACCATATGAATTGCGGTGCAAAGTCTTCTGCCAGCTCCAAATCCGAAATGGTCTCTATTTTGATAATTTCCATTTGCTAAGACTGCACTACTTTCCATAATTTCAAAAAATCTTTCAGGTTTAAATTCTTTAGGATTTTCATATCTTCTTTCATCCATATGAATTCCATATTGATTTAAAACAACAACAGAATTTGCTGGAATATGATATCCATTATATTCATCATCTTCTTCAATATAATGGGGTATACCCAAATAAATTGGACCACAATATCTTTGACTTTCTTTAATAATTGCGCGTATATAAGGAATGTTTTGTTCATCAAATATATTCGGTAAACGAGATTGGCCAATTCCTTTTTAGAAGTTTGTATTACTCGCACAAATAAGTGGCTGCCCAGAAGATCAATTTTATAATAAAATATATATAAAACCTTTTTAGAAATTTTTTTTATTAGAAAAAAACAATTTTTTTTTGGCACCGATAAAAATTATATATTATAAAATATAAATATTAAAATTTCTGATCTTATAAAATTAAAATATATTTATTATTAAAACTTTGAATTTTAACAATTTTAAAATTTTAGATTTTTATTATGTTTTTATTATATAAATTTTGTAAAGTTGAATTGTAAATTTTTTTTTATATTAAAACTTATATTTTATTATAAAAATAATTTTTTATTTTTTATTTTTTTTTTTAATAATAAGGTGACCACTTAGGTTCCCAGCACTTAGCTTTATTCAGGTAATTACGTTATTACATCAATTTCACGAGGATACAACTAGTCACACGTGTACTTTTGGTACCTAATTTAAGTAGTCCGCCTGGGTTCTATACTAGCCGCCATACCTGCAACCTAACTAGGAGATTACCTATTTAAGCTCTCTGAT
>CAJVPU010002452.1:0-10598 GCA_910591775.1 Dentiscutata heterogama | reverse complement strand
ATTGTATTTATAATCTACTTTTTTCATTTAGTTTCAGTTTTTTTATAATGTCTTTGTTGTTTTTTTTTTTACAATTATACAGGGCAATTATTTACACTATTTCATTCATATAATTTTATATTTGGTGCGTTTTATGCGGAAATTTCTTTATCAGACACAAGACATGTCCCCTTGGTTGTTGTTTAATATAAATCAAAGAGTTGACTTACCCAAATTTATATGTAAAATTTGGCAAAAAATTACTTTTCTTTAATTTACTCAAAAAAATAAATATAAAATATAATTTTAAATATAGGACTTATATTCTTTAATATTTGATGCTTCTTAACAAAATTATAAAGCTATATATCAAGTAGTTTTAAAAGGATCTTGAGCTAAAGTTGTTCAATTCTTCTCTATGTTCTTTAAGTCAAATAACTGACTTATTTAAAGTAATAATATGATTGGCTAAAACAATCTACTAAGTAAAGGTCTCTTCGGCCTTAGAAAAACTTGTAGAGGAGGTTTTTAGGATCCAACGGTAGTTAAATCATCCAAACGGCTTGGTGGATCCCAAGATACTTGGGGTTAAAGGCGCGAACATAGGGATCTGCAAAGTCACTGTTACACAAAGGATAATCGTCTAATAGACGATTGTTCTTTGTGTAACAGTAACTTTGCAGATCCCTATGTTCTAAGACCAGAAGAGACCTTTACTTAGTAGAACTTTCTTTAATTTTCAAAAGATTGCTTTAGCCAATCATATTATTACTTTAATTTTACAGGGGTTGTAAAGACAAAAAATACACCAACTTTAAAGCAAGATCCTTTTAAAACTATTTGGTATTTAGGTTTATAGCTTTTGTTAAAGAATCATTAAATGCTAAAGAGCATAAGTTCTATATTTAAAATTATTTTTTACATTTACTTTATTGAATAAATTAAAAAAAAGTATTTTTTTTTGTCAAATTTTATATATAAGTTTGGGTGAGTCAACTCATTTGATTTATATTTGACAACATTTTGAACCCCTGTAAGAGGACATGTCTCTTGCCTGTTATTGAGTTTAGTATCATTTTTACATATGGAATTGTATTTGTTTATCCATTATGAACGCACTTATAGTAATTACAGTAGTAGGAACTGTACATTAACTGAATTAATGAGTAAAGTTATAAGTCTTGCTCTTCTCTTCCCTTCATTTCAACCAATAAGGCATAGATTAAATATGCAAAAAGAAGAAAAAGTAAAACATAATTGCTGGTATGAACTTTTTAATATAAAATATCACATATCCCTCAACATGTCCCGTCTCAGCATATCTTTTATAATGAATTAATGCCTTGTGTTCATCCTTTTCTACGCCAATCCCATTTTGATAACAATACCCAACATGTAATATTCCATCAGTATTTCCCATTTCTGCAGATTCTCGGTAATTAATGAATGCGTTATGTTCGTTCTTTTCAACTCCAATACCAAAATGATAACAATAACCAAGGCTAAATATTCCTTTAACATTCTTCATCTCAGCAGATTTTTGATTACGGTATCATAGCCTACTATTTAAGATTTTTAAAATTTTGTCGATCAATTTATTAAAAAAATTTATCATAGTAATTTTATAATAAAAACAGCATATTTTTAAAATGTTCTACCTCTCGCTCCAGCAGAGCAAATTCAATTCTGTAACTTGCGAATGGTATATAAATAGGATGTTTTTAAAACTATGTTGAGATATTTTTCATTTTATTTTATTAATTTGGCTAAAATTATGAATTAATAATTATTTTAACGATTAAATTATAGAGAACTACTAAAATTTACATATTAATATTAAAAATGGCAACATAGTTTTAAAAGCACACTATTTATATGCCATTTACACGTTACAGAATTAAATTTGCTTTACTATAACGGAAGTTAGAACGGTTTAATGGTATTATTTAAACGATTAAGTTATAGAGACCTACTAAAATTTATATATTGGATTAAATATAGCAACATAGTTTTAAAACTGCACTATGTTTATATCATTCTCAAGTCACAGAGTTGAATTTGCTTTACTAGAAAGGGAGTTACAACATTTTAAAAATACATAGTTTTATTATAATAAATTTTTTTAATTAATTGATCGACAAAATTTTAAAAATCTTGCTAATCATATAATGCTAATCGATCCGAAGTGTCGTGTAACCTACGATCGGCTTAGTCGAACTAGAGGTGTTTATTTGGCGAGTGGGTATTTGGGTCGTAGGTACGTTTCTTTGACTTGTATTGGAGACCGGATAACACACAGACGGCTTTCTTCTTATCAACTATCGATTCACAAAAACCACGACTTGGTCCTTCCACTTGGACTTCAAACCGGAACACTATAACCACAACTTTCCACGGTACGTTGGGAGAGTTGGACAACAATAACCACGGAAACCCTCAGTCCGTCGAGAATCAACCGGAAAACAATTTTATGCGAAGTCACGTGAGCAAGAAAATTATGAGAACAAAGACCTTTCACTATGCACTTAGTGATTGATCTTGGGTAAAAGTATTAGTCAGAACGTATTTATTTAGGATCTTAAGGGTTTTATAGGGCAAGAGATAATATTTATTAGGGAACGATAATTGCAAGCAGCACGAAACTTATTTTCTCAGGGCCTTCGCGGCCTTTATTTATAATGAAAGATTCGATATTACAGTAAATGACATAAATGCCATAAATCTAATTATACAACAAATTCCATAAATGCGATAAATTCCATAAATGCAACAAATGCGATAAATGCAAAAAAATTGCATTCAATCCCGTGATCTGAGTTCGTACTTGGGCCGCAATAGTTCTGTAGTTGGAACGGTTTCCGGGGCTCGCATTAGCTTTTGATCGTCGCTTTTACTTCGAGTTACCGTCATTCAAGTGGCACTTATTTCACTTAGTCTTTTTATTTGCATTAATTGTCTTTATTTAATTTACTTTACAGAAATTGAACTTGCTAAAAATTCGCTTTTAACAGCGCTGATAATGTACTATTAAATGCAAAATTTTGACTAGTATTTTTTTACTGTAATTTAATTTTATAAACGTGTTTGCCAATTATTTTATGCTTATAAAATGCTAATATTTTCGATACGTAATTTAACTAATTTAATGGGTATGCTATAATGAAATAATCTTGTATAAACAATCAGATTTGCCAACTTAGTCCACTTTATCTTGCTATGGTATATCTCGAAATTGTTATATTTTTTACAAAGTATCTTTAAGAATCTCTAAATTTTATTCAGAAGTAAATTTTGTCATAATAGTCCAAAAATAGGTTATTCATTTTATTTGTTTGATTCAATCTCTTTCTACGCTAAATCGTGACATGACAAACTATAATATACGCATATTATTGTCAAAACTGAATATGCCAATATAAACAAAATTACAAATTACGACATTGCCCTAAATTTATGATGCTGCATATGACGTATAAGTTAATATTTTTAATAAATATATACAATAATTCATATAGAAGGAGATGGGTTTGATATATTAATCTTATTAGATTTGGGTTCAATGCGTCATGTGGTTGATATGTAATAATTACGATGCCAAATAGTAATTCAGTGTTAATAATTTGGACCCAATTTCCAAAAATTCTTAGTGACGATTTTCAAAAATTAATCCAGAATTAGATGGGAAATAACTTGATGACATCCTTATTGGAAAAACAATTTCACCACTTTCAGTTCTAATACTATATTTTAAAATCAAATTGTGTAAACCCATCTTGATTTCATTAACTGCAAAAAATCTACCAGGACATGCATGTTTACCACCTCCAAAAATTACGGAAGATCTGTCGACTTTTGTAGCTGGTGAGTGAATAACTTTGCCATTCGGATATGAAGTTATGTGCCGTTTTGGTTGAAAGTCACTTGATGATTCTCCAAAGAATTTATCATTGAAGGCTGTATCTTTCATATAGAGATAAACATCGCGACCTGTATAGATGTTGAGGTAAATCAATATAAAATAAAATAAATAAATATATAAATATATAAATTATTAATTAAAGAATAAATATACCTTTAGGTACAGTGGTTCCGTTGCTAAATGTATATGAATCACTAATTACAGTGTGTGGTAAATTGGCTAATTTTATAAATAAAAGAGTTAAAATAAAGAGGCAAAAGAATCAATTTTATTATATACAATAGAATTCTATCAAATATAATCAAGTCAAATGTTAAAGTGTAATTACCTATATCTGTAGAATGTCTAAGAGATTCTTTTATAAAACAGTCTAATTTTACCATTTTATTAATATCTTCTGTGCTCAAAGAACCATTTGATTCATTATGAATTTTTAATTGTTCTTCATAAAGTTCATCCCATAACTCTGGTCTTCCACCATAATCTAATTTATTAGATTAATTCTCAAAGTTAAAATCTATTAATTAAATATAAAAGAATATATAGAATAAAATAGAATAAATTTAAATTACCAAATAGGGCAAATGAAAGAGCTCTGGAAGTTGTATTAATCGAAGCAAAAACTATCAAATATAATTCTCCAAATAAATTGTCCATAAATTTATCATCTATAACATCTGTTTTTGATTCACTTATATGGAAATCAAGTAAATCTTCCTATTAATCAAAAAAAAAAAAAAATCATTAGACATTTTTTAAAGCAGGTTAAAATTAAAAAAGAAAGCATACTTTTTGAACATATTTTTCACCAAGTTCTTTTCTTTGGCGGATGCGTTCCTCAACAATTGGTTTACAACGTTGAACAAAAAGATCTCTATGTCGAATTATTGGATTCCATCCAAATTTTAATGGTAACCTATTGAAAAAGATATTTTTTAAGTAACAGATTCATAAACCAAAGCAGAAATTCATCAATACAAAAAAGTCTGGCCGATCATCATACATGGCAAAAAATTTATAAAGCAAAGGATGAATAAATAATAAAAATTTCGGAACAAATTTCATCTTATGTAATTCATTCTCTACTATTGTAAATGAAATTATAATGTCTTCAAATTGTGCACCTTCCTTTAAGATTAAAAATAATTAGAATTATTATTTTTATTTAAAAAATTTATATTATTATTTATAAAACTTACTTCACCAAGAATAACATTTGCAACAGGTTTGGCAATTATTCGTGCTGTCACTTCTCGAATATTTTTGAAAATCTTTGGTTCTGAAATTATTTATTCACTTTAGATAATGCTTATGTAATAATCTCAAGTAATAAAGATATAATAAAGATATATTAAAAGATATATTAAAAGGTATAATAAAGTTTAAACAAATACCTTTACAATCTCCAATATATTTTTCAATCTCGGTTAAAAGTTCATTTTGCATTCTTGATACGTAAATATTAATTTTACCACTGACTTGATCATGAACCACTCGGGCCGTGTTTGATGGTGAGTAATTTTCAATGAATTGTTTGAAAATATCACTAACTGGAAATGTCTGTTATGATAGAAATAAATAAAAGATATTTTATATTATATTTTCTACTTAAATTCAGCCAGTGCAACATCGGAAGAAAGTACATATGTATTGACACCAAGTCACGACATACATATATTTCTATATTTAATGACAAAAATGAATGAAAACTAACTATATCGATATACATCGATATATATCTGCATAGGTACACACCTTATTTGTAGCCTCATTAAGATCGAAAACGTCAGAATGCCTTAGGACCTCAGGGCTGCTATCAGCCCCTGTGAAGGTTCTTACACTTCCAAAGACGTATAAACTAAATGGTTCACCATACTTTATGTAAAAAATAAAAAATAAAAAAGGATTATTAAAAAATGTTGAATCAAAGAAACATTAAATAGGTGATTGCATTTTTACCTTTGCCTTACACTCCTTGAGAAAATTTTCAGAGTCGTGTAGAAACTTATATGTATGCCCAATTATTGGAAATTGATATGGTACTAATGGTGGTTCATTCTATCAAAAAATGATTTCTTGTTACAAAAAATAATAATAATGATAATAATAATAACCATTAAATAAAATGAGACTAAGATTACCACGCCTATTCGAGGTCGCTTGATCAAATGAAATATAAATGCAACAATAAGTAATAAACCGAAAATTTCAACATATGCCATTTTCTTTGATGAAGAAGAAATTATAGTATTAGCTTATATATTTTTCTTTGATGTAGAAGAAGTTATAACAATAGCTTATAAATATTTTTTGATGGAGTGGAAGTTATAACGATGGCTTATATATATGTGATCAATTTTATGTATATATGACGTATGTACTTTTACTCTAAAAATAATTTTTTATAGGGTTCTGATGTTCCACAGTCCGGTTCGTTCCGGGTTTTACAATATTGATTCATGTATGTAGTTCTTATTATTCTGCAACAAATAAAAAGAGTATAAATGTTACTTCTTTTTAGCGTTTTTTTGTTGGCGGAATTCATTTTCTGACAATCATTTTCTTGACATCTAAATTTGCCTGATTTATAGTTACGATTAGCACCAAAATTAGTTATATATTTTAATAGAATTAGCCACAATTTTGCTAAAGTCAATTAAATAAATTGAATAAAATCAAATCTAGAATATAGCCATAATCAGTGATTATCGTATCATTAAAGACATTTTTATTCATTCAAAAGCATAAATTACGTAAATGTGAAAATTTAAAATAGGATCATTTACAATAAATTAAAAAGAATATATGATGATCAAATCTCCTCTCGAATAAGATACAGAACAAATATAAAAGAGCTTCGCCACAGACACGTCGAAGATCAAACTTTAATATATAGACTAGAAGTTAGAACCGTCACTAAACCGGGTTAGATTTAAACATCTTCATTACCATACCGCAGGATAAAGGTGAATAATTGACGTTTCTCAAATTTTCCTTTGTATAATACGAGATGTAAGAAGACAGCAATCATGTGAGTTTTAGCCATTCAATGATGTAGCATGAAAATCAAATAATTAAATAAAGCAAAATAATCATTCTAACAGCTTTTTATGACTAGTATTAGGATGTGAAAATTTGTGGTATAAAAAATCATTCTAACAACCACTTATGGTTAGTCTTAAGATGGGAAAGTTCGTATTATAAAATTATTCTAACGGCTCATTAGGGTAAGTCTTAAGATGGGAAAGTTCGTATTATAAAATTATTCTAACGGCTCATTAGGGTTAGTATTTGGTATTTTGATTAGGAAATCTTTATTATAGGTCTCCGCCACAACAATATTCGAATATTCGAATACTATTATAAATTTAGAAAATGTGAACGACTTTAAATAGACATAAAGTCTTGTGAAGTCATTGATTCGCAGAAAAATTGGCGCATTTATGGGTTACCAAAAAAGGTATTAATCATGATCTGATTCGCATTATTATACCTTTTGTCATAGCAGTGTATAAAATCTATGTGCACAATGTCCTTATGAGCACATGTTTTTAAAAAATTTCACATATTTTAGCTATAAATGTGTACGTAATTCACAAGCTTTCTAACCACATAGTTCACCAAAATTATTAATAAAATCTTAACTATGTGCACATAGAGCACATTGCGTACATAATTTATAAAAATTTAAAATGATTCATCTTTAGCATATAATAGAAAATAAATAATTTATTTATTTTATTTTTAAACAGATTTAAACAGATTTATATTATTTTATCAATAATTATTTCATATAGCATATACTGTAGTATGTAATTTACAAGTTTGTTATTTTTACAGATAATTAATTCACAGAAAGCACACTTTGTAGATGGTTTTTACCAACAAATTATAGTGCATGTATTTTAAATTTGTACACATATATTTTATAGTATTATAAAAATTTATAGTGCACTAATTTTTAAAATTATTTACATATATTAAGAGTGTACTGTGCATATTATTTATATATTTTTGAGATAAGATTTTACACACTGTATGTATGTGCATATGTACCTATAAATTGTGATCTATAACTATTATTATACATTATTGTTATATATTTATTTAAACTTTATTATAATTATTAATGTTGATAATATTCTGGCAATTTACAGTATTTAATTTGCAAGTAATCTTGTGTTATTATTTTATAAATTTATTAAAATAATAGTATTCTCAAGAATAGAATAGCATGCTACCAAATAGTATAGACACAGAAAAAAGTGAGAAAAAAGCATTTGAATAAGGCTATACAAATTTAATTACTTGGTTTTTATAATATGAAACTTTCAAATAGACCTGTTTGGCTGGCTTTTTTTAAAAATTTTTTAGAAGTTTTCAAAATTTGACCTGACTGGATTATAAAAACCAATTATTTGATTTTGCATGGCCTAATGCTTAAAAATTTTTTTTAAAAAAATTTTGAACAATTCTGGCAAAATAATATAGAAGCAGTATTTCTAAATTAAAGCTTTAACGAATTTTAAAAGGATTTTTTTATAATTCAATGCTTATAACATTTTAACTATTGTTTTTATTATATTGATACTATAACAATTAAAATAATAGAATTGATGATTATAATCATATTTCGTGATCAGGTACATATTTGCTTGGGTTTGCATATTTTTATATTGAGTATTTATAAAATATTTAGGATCTAGATTGTTTGGAATAGATAGAGTTGGCTGTGTTATTTTACTTATTAATTTTACCAAAGTTCTAATTTATAAAGACATTTTCAAATTAGCAATTGTATATATTATACAAATAATTAACCAAATATAAAGCTTTTTTATATTAGTAAATTCAAAATTAAAGTCTATAACTTTTAACAATGCAATTGTAAAGCTAACCCAAAATATTAATTACAATCAAACCTCTCTATAATCACACATTTGGATACTAAACATTGTGATTGTAAAGAAGTGTGACAATTATAGAGGTCAAATTTATTATAGTCAACCCTCTCTATAATTACGCACTTGGGGTACTAAACAGTGTGATTGTAAAGAAGTGTAACAATTATAGAGGTCAAATTTATTATATTTAATAATAGGTTGGTTTTTAAAAAAATGAATTTATAAAGAAAATGTGCTTATATAGGAGGTAATTAGTGCTCAGCACAATCAAACAAAAATTTGACAGTCAAATACTTGTTAATACTTGTGATTAAGTCGGACATCAAATGATTGCAGATTAACCAATAGTATATATTTAGCTTTGATTAATCTGCAATCATTTGACATCCGATTTAAACATAAGTATTAACAAATATTTGACTATCAAATTTTTGTTTGATTGTGCTGAGCACTAGAGGTGACTATAGAGAGGTTTGACTGTATATTTAATAATAGGTTGGTTTTAAAAAAAATAGATTTATAAAGAAAATGTGCTTATATAGGAGGTGACTATAAAGAGGTTTGACTGTATTGTGTATTCTGTAATTTTGAAATCTAGAAACTTTAACTAAGATATAGTTTTATAAATTTACTAATATGTCTTAGAAAATAAATCAAAAAATAATTATACTGATAAAAAAATATAAAATAAATATTGCAATAAATAATATATTTAATAATTTAGGATATTAATTATACTACAAGTAGTCTAGCTAATTTAGTAATAATAAAAAATCTGAAATTATAGCAAAATAATTTTTTTTTGGATATTTTTCAAAAAATGCTAAAAAAAATTAGCAATAAAAATAAAAAAAATTAAAAAGATTATTAACAATCTAAAGCAATTTGGTATTTGAATAATAAAATTTAGCATATAAAATATGAATAAACAATAAAAATACTATATTATATCAGAGATTTACAGAATAGATCTAAATTAGGGTCCCTGGATTTAACAATTGTAGAATGCATAATAGCTAAAATTTTGGGGTCAACTTAACAATCACATTGTTAAAATGTATAAATCTTAATTTAGATCAATTTCACAAATTAGCCAATATGTATAGGTATCTAAAATTAAAATCTAATAAATATTTAAATAAACTTTCAAAGCTATAACTTAAATATAAATTTAATTTGGTAAAATATTTTTAAAAATTAAAATATTTATTAAGAAATAGGCAATAAATAGTACTGTCAAATTAATTCTTATTACTATTATAATAAACATTATTACAACTTCTTAAGAAACTGAATTTAAAACAAAATTAAGCTTTTACAAATGATAATAGTGATAAAAAAAATGTTGGATTAAATTAGCTCAATTTGGTTTAAGTAGAATGTTTAATGAAGATAGTATTTTACTATGCTTGATGCTTTAATTGCAGTGCTGCACATAGATGAAAATTTCAAAGATACAAACAGTCCCAGATTATGTCTATATCCCAGACAATGTCTCATCTCTGTGATATCATATTATATAAGGCTTTATTAAGCAACCTGATTAGCCAACTTGACCCTTTTATTATAATTTTAATTGCCTTGGACATTAGTGCACTATGGTGTCGTGGGCAAAACTGAGAAAACGAAGTGAGTCGGGATAATCACCAAACTACACAACAAAAGATTTGGAAAGTTCGTATTATAAAATTATTCTAACGGCTCATTAGGGTTAGTATTTGGTATTTTGATTAGGAAATCTATATTATAGGTCTCCGCCACAACAATATTCGAATATTCGAATACTATTATAAATT
>CAJVPU010002451.1:0-10599 GCA_910591775.1 Dentiscutata heterogama | reverse complement strand
CATTATAACCAATAGAAATATATCTAATATAATCACTATATTCTTTTTAATCTTTTTTTTTTTTTAATATTTAAGGTGAGACCTTGCTTTTATCTTTATTAAACTTAATAAAAATATTTTACCTAATTGAAAAAGGTTTTATATTTTAAGTCTAGTACTAAGAATAAGAACTCAGATATCTAGAACCTAATAAAATTAAATCTAAATATTTATCTGCAACCTAAATTTACCAGAGTAGCCAAAGCTTATCTAGATTTGGAATAGATTAAAGATATATAAGAGGTGTGTTCAGTATTTGATCTAGTTAGAATATTAGACTATTACTTTTGAGAAAGATATACTAAAAGTAGTATTGGAAGTATTAGATATAAAGGGTATACTAGTTAAAGAATCAGATAATACAGGTTGTTGTTGCTATATAGATTGGGGTTGAGGTCTCAAACTACAGTAAGGGATCCAGATATCTGAATAAAGTTGCTTGTTAATGTGGAGGAGAAGTTGTATACAGATTATACTAGTGATTTAATTAAAAGTAATGAAGTTATATATTGTGTATATGATATCAAGAGGGACTAAACCAGAGAGTGTAGAGAATATAAAAGGTTTAACAGTAGAGTTGTGTATTAGCAAGCTATTGAGATTAGTGATTTTAGTATGAAGAAGGTTAATTTAAAGTAGAGAGACTTGAAGCTAATTGATAGTTAGAATGTGTTGTAAAAAGTTTTTAATAAGTGTGTAAAGTTGGTTAGAGATAGGCACAGAGCCTAGTGTAATGGAGTGCTTATTTGCTAGTATATAAAACAGATGTTTGGATAGAGAGGGTTTCTTTTATACAGTAAATGAGGTGCAGAGAGTTCATCAATAAGAAGTTTAATTCTAAATATTTTAAAGATAAAAGACTGAAAACTGTGAGCAAAGTTAGAAACCTTTTATTTATTATTAAAATAAAGCCAGGTTGTATTCCAGTTTATATATTAGGAGATTTGTATCCAAGGTTTGAAATGGTTTTGAGATGACAAAAGAACAAAGATCTTTGTATGGTATATAGTTTGGATGCTGTGACATACTGGAAGTTTGAGAGGAAAGTCTTCTAGATAAGAGGTGTATTGAGAGTTATAGATATTGTAAGGATTAAATATAAGGAGTAGTGTATTGAGATAATTGCGAGCTAGTTCATTAGCCTTGTTATTGAATATACTGTTCTGATATGCTTTTACTTTGTGAAAAGTAATTTTAAGATTATAAGATTTGATAAAATTGAGAAGTGTATTTCATAAGGACCAGTATAGTATATTTAAGAAGTTTGGGCTATTTGTTTGTTGGATTAGATCATTGTATTTGGATATGACAGATTAGAAGTTTGTGAAAATTTGAATATTACAGTTTTTGGATATACTATATATAGCAGACAGAATTGCAAGTAGCTTGGCCTTGAAGGAGCATAGCTACAGTAAAATTTGTGCTTAAAAGGTATAAAGAATATTGTTATAATTAACTTGTAGCCAACTGATTTTCATAGAGCAGTGGAGGTTTTTAGATTGAATGACAAATCTATTAGTATAGAATATGAGATTTATAAAAGATTAATTGTTATTAGCAATTTGTTAAAGAGTATTAGAAGCCTTATTGTTGAAGAAGAAGCAAGAGATTTGTGAGATTTATATAGTAAGGTTAGGAGGTGTAGGAATAAAAATGACTTTGAGGTGTCTGGATAAAATCTGTCTAGAAACTTAGTGGCCTGGCTAGTTGGGATAAGAATGGTATACTTGTTGTTGATAAAGTTAGAGTTAAGAGGACAATTAGGACATGGCTTAGATATAATATGAGGTATTGAATACAACAGAATAGAGTTGGTTGTAATATCACATTGCCAGTGATTGATTAGTATAAAACCAGAGTTTGTTGATTGGCAGCGAGCTTTGCCAACAATAGCTTGGTTGTTAATTATTGTAATAAGCCAGGGCTTAGAATGCTTGGAAAAAAGGCCAGTATTGTAACTATAATAATTGATTGGTGACAAATTTATTTGAGAGAAGATAGCATGGTTATAGGGTGAGCTTATAATAGAGTTTTCAAGTAGTTTAAACTATTATAAAATTTTGCCTTTTGGTATCTTGTTAAATCTTGGGAGATATGCTTCTAGTCAAGAAGACAAGAATTGTTAATAGTAGTTAGTTGGTCAAGAAAGAGGATATGATGATGTTTTAGTTGTTTTTTAAAGGTGATATAGTTAGAGTGTATGCCAAAATAGATTCAAGAGTGATAGATCAATCTTGAATTGTGAATAGTATGGATGTATAGAGATTGGAATATATTGTCTAGTTTAGAAGTTTAAAGAGTTGTATAATTTTAAAATTAGTTGTAAGTCTATTGGGGCCATCAATAAGAGGATTAGGATTTAACAGAATACCAGTAGAGGACTAGAGATTAAATTGGAGTTGTTGAACACAGATACAAGTAGATATACAAAGAAGAGTTTTATTATTAAGCCATTTAATAAAATTGGGAATGTGATATTGAAGTTGAATATCCCAGATATTTTTAATATTGTATATCTGTGGGTGAAGCAGAATGCTAGTGGGGTAGTAAGGCAGAGTTTGGCTTTGTGTTTAACAAGATTGATGTATTGTCTAAAAATTTTGTTACAGGCTAATTAACTAAGAACAATATTATAAATTCTGTATTCTAAAGTAAGTATGATAATGGTATTAATGATATATCTGGCCTGTATATCAGTTATTAGTTTGGTATTGGTAATTTTAACTAGCTGAAAAGATTCGGAAGAAATGAGTTGAGTTTGTTTGGTATATTTATTGTCAAGAGTAAACCAGTAGCCAAAAAACTTAAATGGCTAGTTAGCTGGTTAGAGAGGAAGAGTTTCATTATTAAAGAGAATAGAATTGTATGTATTTGGTTTTGTATTAGATATTAAGATAGATTTGAAAAGATTGATTTTAATATTAGCCATATATAAAAAGATTCAGCAACAACAAGAATATTGGCTAATTTGGTTTGGCTAGATGCAATCAACAAGGTATCATCTATATAAGCTAATACAGAGGTGTTGGTTTTAAGTTTGCTAGTAGAGAAGTTTTTTAGATTAGTGGGCCATAAAATAGAGATTAAATAACCTAGAAAAGTTGAATAGATATGTGAAATAAGAGGGTTATAATAAATTCACCAAAGCAAAGAAGTAATGGTTTCTCCTTAATTAATACTATTTTGGACCTGGCAAGAAGGTGTTAAACCAAAATTAGTTATAACCTCATTTTGGCAGTTGTTAAGTAAATCTGTAAGAATATTGATAATAGGTTGAGAAAGAAAAGACAGTAGAGAAAGTGTTTAAAGAGATCAAAGTTAACAGTGTCATAGGCTTTACTTATATCCTGAGATAAAAGCCAAATCTCTTTGTAATTGCAATTAGTGTCTTCAATAAGTTATTGAGAATATGAATAGGAATAGAAGTGCTGTTGCCTAATAGGACAACATAGTTAAATGGTGAAAGAATAGAATGTTGCAAGAAGACTTGATTAAGTTTATTAGTAAGAATTTTAGTATAGATTTTTCTGGCATGTTCAATGAGGCTGATTGGGTAGATAAGGTTGAAGTTTCTATCAAATGCATTGTTTTTGGGTATAGGGTAGATGCTGCTATGTTTTTAAAGTTTGGGCATAGAATTTTGAGAGAGTCAATGATTAAAAAGTGTAATGAGAGCAGTGATGTAGTGGTGATTGAGATGTTTAATCATCTTATAGCTAATTCCTGTTGGGTCACAGGCCTTGCCATTAGGTAGCTTAGAAATGGTTTAGAGAACTTCTTTAGTGGTGATCAGTATTGTGAGTGGGTTATACCAGCCAGAGTTAATATAAGAAAGTGGTTGATAATGTTGTTGCCAAAAATTATTAAATAGAGTTAGGTTGATAGGTTTATGCGCAGTTCAATTGTAAAAGTGAGTTTGAACATGTTGTTTAATAGAGGTCAGATCAGTAATGAGTTGGTTGGATAGTTTGATATTTGTGAAGTGTACAGGGGGTTGGAAGTGGTTAAGGATGCTATTTATAGCTTGGGTAGATTTAGAAACAAGTGTTTACATCTTCTTTCTGATATCTGGTTAATTTGATGTCATAGTCAAAGAGAATATTTAAGATAGTAAGCATGGTATACTTGTTTCCAAGTAATATAAGTATGTTGAAACCAGGATTGAATTGAAATTGGGTCAAGTGAGTTTAAGGATTGAAGATTACAGTTAGCATATATATTAATAATTAGGATATGTGAGTTGATATAAAGAAGATATAAATTAGAGTTGCTATTGTTGTGGTTTTTGAAATAGTTTTGATAAGATGACCAAGTTTTTTCAGAACAAGATGAAGTGCAATATATTGAGGGCTGTATTGGTGGTTGTAGCTATATTTGTGAGATATCTTGTTGGATATAATTTTGATTGCAGCTTGTATAATGCAGTGCTGTAGCTTGTGCCAAGTAGTATCGATTTTCTTGTAAGTATTAGAAGTAAAAGGCACATGACTTTGTTGGATTAAGCATATAGTAAGCTTAGAGAATTCGAGCTATTGGTCTAGAAAAGTAGCTTTGTAGTTAAAAATTCTTCAACTAATATTTGTGTAAAGACAAAGTGGCTTGCTATAGGCATTAGGGAAGGTCCAAGAGGTAAAAAGGATAAAATAATCACTGAGGATGCTAGTTTTATTGTTATTAAGTTTGTAGTTAAGGAGGAATTGTATATTAAAAGAGTTTGTCCAGATATAATTAATTCTGCTTGATTGTATATTATTTGACTAGATGAAATGTGTATTGTGAAAGTGTGCTTCAATATCAAACATGTTAGAGCAATAAAGGAAGTTAATAAGTTTGTATTTAAAAGAAGAACTGAATATAGTATCATGTATATTAAAATCACTTAAGATGATAGGCTGTAGGTTATATTGTTGAGCTTGTATAATCTAGTTAATTACAATGTTTTGAGTTAGATTATGCCTAGTAGAGTCTGTAAAGAAGAGGTAAACTAAATAATATGGAGCTTAATATTACTTTTGAAGAAAATATTAAGTGCGATAGCTCTACCAGGATATGTAAGACAGCTATAGATATGAGGCTTAAAATAGTTACTAACTATAATAGCTACTTCTTCCATAGAACTGTCAGAGTTAGCCCAGTAGTATGTATATAAGTTGTTGTTGCAAAAAAAAGTTGGGTTCTATTGGAAATCTTGGTTTCAGTAATACTAGCAATAGAAATATTATGATCAATACAGTAGTTCTGCCAAATTTGTCTTTTAAAGGCCACATTGAAGCCTTTAATATTATGAGCAGCAATAGTAAGATATAGATCATAAGAGCAGGATTGTTGGGTTTGTGAGCTGCAAGATGGTAATATAGATTTAATAGGAGATTTATAATAGATTAGGTATTGTAAAGGAGAGAGTATAATATGGCTAGAAAGGATAGTATCAGAGGTATCAAAATATATATAGATTTTAAGAGTTATAATATTGACAGAGATTTTATAAGATTAGAAAAATTAGAAGATGTTAGAGGAATAATTTGAGTATTTATGGGGCTGTAAGTAAAAGAAGGTTGTGGTTGTTAAAAAATTTGTTAAAGCATGTCTCCTCAATAAGGTAGAGTAAATTGGTAATTGAGAAAAGAGAGATGTCTTTTGCAAAATTGCTCACTATATGCCCAGCTTTCATAGTTGTGCAAGATGCCAAAGTCTCTCTGTTTATTAAGTCTGACTGTCATTTATTAGCTCTTCCACATAAATAGGCTTTCTTGCCCATCTACTTATATAATTCTTCTCTAAGAATAGCCCACATAAAGTGAAGAACATCATAATCTCAAAGGCAGTAGCTGCTTTTATGTATTTTGCAGAAGACTTTATTAAAAAGATTGGTATGTATTGAGAGATTGTTGGGATTCTTTGTAATCAAAAGATTGGTTTTGGGGTTTTTGTGGACTAAGAAGAAGTATGTTAGAGATAATTGGCTTGATAATTTTGTAATGATTAATAATAAGCTGTTTTGCTTAAGGGAGGTGGTGTTCATTATATTGGATATGGATTTGGAAGAATGTTTGTTTGAGATTTTTGAGAATGTTAAGATAGGATATTACTATGCCAATAAAGGTAGAGTCTATAGTTTGTTTGAGGAGTTTGCTAATAGATTTATCTTGTGATAAATTGTAGATTTTGTTATTTTTGGCAGCTATTTCAAGATACTTATTAAAGTAAGTGTAAAAATAGAATGTATTATGGTAAATATCAAAAGTGGTGTTGTTTTTTTTATTATAAAAGGTTTCTGCTTCATTAGCTAGTTTGGAGAAAGTTTGTATAGAAAAAAAAATAAAGAAAGTGGCAAGACAAAAGCCTTCTTTGTCAAAACAAGTAAAGTTGAAAGTAGATTAAATTTTGGGGGTTGGTTGTATAAATGAATCAGAAAGAGAAGAAGAAGCAGGGTAAGATTTAAGTGATTCTTTGTAGAAGTATTGATAAATATTTTTGTAGATATGTTGATTTGAAGAATCAGAGGTGTCAGAGTTTTGTGAAATAAGATTGATTTTGTATAGATGTTTATTATTATTTTGGCATATATAGATATAGTAGAGTGTTGCCTTAGTGACAGCTTTATTTCAGTCTTGTAATAATATAATTTGCAGTAATGTGTAAGTAGCTAGTAAAAGTTTTTTGTATTCGGTAGCAAGAGTTATAGTAATATTATAACAGATATGATTATATATTTCCTTTTGCAAGTCTTCAGACCTATTAGAGAACTGGCGAAGGTATAGAGAAATAAAGAAAGTAAACCAGATATCAAGCTTCTAGGTAAATGGTTTAAGAAATAGAATATGAAAGTTTTGAGTAAATTGTTTTTTGGAGATGTTAAGACTAATATTGATATTGAATTTATTGCCATTATGAATTTGAAAGAGGGCTTTATTAGGAGTGTCTTTGCTAAAAAAATAGAATATTCTAAAGCGGATAGATTTGATATCGAGATCTTAGATAAATTTTTGGGCATGAATAGTTTGATATTTGTTTTGCAGGAAAAGATAAACTCATGTGAGATTAAGGGCATCTGGTTTCTGCTGAGAATACTAAAAAGGGAAATAGAGCTTAAAGATATAAGAATTTTTTTATAATTACGATGAGTGAACAGTATAGTAGTAAATTGAAGAAACAAGAATTTGAATATATCAGGTATAATAGAGAAAGGCAAGATAGAGTCTCTGTTAAGAGTAGAATTGGCATCAAAGATAAGATCTAGAAGAAATTTGCAGCTAAAGAGGCCAAAAGGTAGTTAAAGATATATCTAGATAATTTGAAATTTTTGTTATTTTTTGTATTGTTGTTATTAAGCTTTACAGATTTGCTAAGAGTAAAGTTAATAAGATAAGGTTAATAAAATCAAGAAGTTGATATCCAAGAGTGCTTAATTGTATTCTATTTCTGGAGTAATAGGAAAGTGTTGAAACCTGTTAAAATTATTTGAAATATTACATTTTGGTTTAAGAGATTTATTACTATTGGCTTCTGTATTATATAGGTTATTAATAGATAAATTGTTATCAATTGTATTAGTAAAATCAGCAGTGAAGGTATCAATATCTATAGAATGATGTTGAGTGTTTAGAGTAGAGATGTAAGAGTTGTTAGTAGAAGTAAGTAGTATTAAAGAAAAGGATAAAAGATTGGTTTTAGGATTGACTTTGCTTGAATAGGTAGGTTCTGTTAGAAGGTGTGATTGTGAGAATTAAATGAATTTGCTAGTATTAATATTTGAGCAAGGTTTTGAGAGAAGAGCAGAAAATAGTTCATTGTTAGAGGAAGTTGTAATAGAAGATAGCTTGTTGAAAGAAGTAGTATTTTTTTGGAGATTTTGAAAGATAGAAGTTAAGTTTTTTCTGGCTTTATCAAGTAAAAGAGATAGCAGTTGAGATAGTAGAAATATTTGAAGTAGTTGCAAAGGAGAAGGTTGCATATTAGCATAGTTGATATGATAAACTTCTTGGTTTTTAAGTATAAAAGGCTCGTTAAGATAGTGTTTGTTATTATAAAAATAACAGGAATAATTTTAGAGTATTTGGGGCAGGTGTGCTAGCAAGGTTGATGTGTAGAAGAAGGTAGAATATTATCTGAGGTTTTTGAGATTTGTTAGATGACTTCTGTACCCTTTTAAGATGGCTTTTTACCAGTAGCTACTTGAGAGAATATGGTGGCAGGTTGGTAAATAAAGTTGTTTTTAGCAATAAATTAAGTATGATATTTGCCACACAAGCATGTAGCAATTGATATAGATTTTGTATATGAAAAAAGTATGCAGCTATTTTGAAATGTGTAGTTTTGGTATAGCAGTTAAAAGGTTCTTGGTTTGGTTGAATTGGTTTTATTAGTTGGTTCATCTTTAAAGAAGATGATACCAAAGCTTGTAGAGAAGTAAGCATAGAAGTAGTCAAGAACAATAGTATCTGGTTTTTGATAGGTTGGAGTAGGCATTTTAAAGATCAAAAAAGAAGTAAAAATTAGTAAATTTAACTTAGAATTTATAATAGAAGTTGGTTTTTTGTAAAATTTTCCAAGTTGAAAATAGGGTATAAAAATAGAACAGAGGTTGTATTAAAATAAGCTATTCAGAGATAAATAGAAATGAGGTCTTTAATTTAAGTTATACAGAGGTTATGTGACCTATAGATTGGATTTCAAAACTTTGTGTTATACAAAAGTCATGTGATAGTCATGTATTATATAAAACTGAAAAGGGAATCTTATTGTATAAATAGAAATTACAAAAAAGGCATATATTAAAATTGTGTGATATTAATTAAAATAAGACAATTTTAGTGTAATTTAAAAAGCACCACTAGTTTTAAAGTATTGTAGAATGTGGTTAGCACGGCTAGAATGACCTTAGTTATATGAAAAATGTCTGAAAAAAGCAAAATTAAAGAGAAAAAAAAAGTTAACAGAGTTAAAAATTGGTTTACTTGTAATTTAGTCAATATTGAAGCTACAGAGATTTATTATAGCTTGTTTTGAAGAAAAAAATATGTAGAATAACTTGTATTATGCTTTAAAGAGAGGTTAAGAATCTGGATTTTGTATAAATAGCAAAATAAGCTTATATGGCCTAGAAGGCTATTATTTAAAGAGTTTTAGAGCTATTTCCTTAAAATTTAAATATTATATATAATTTTGTACATAGAAAGAGTTTTGTTAGAGCAGAAAATTAGGTTATCTTAATAAATTATTGTAAAAATAAAATTTTGTGAAGCTAGGTTTTAGGAAAATTTTTGTATGAGTAATTGATAAAAAGAGTTTTTTTTATATTTTAGCCAGTTTTATTATTCTTTTTAATCATTATATTTGCTATATCTATATATTGTTATATTTTATATCTCTGTGTTATTATTTATATACTTGCTATCAGGTCACTTTTCTGGCTTACAACTTAACAACTCATTTCTAATAAAATTTTGAGATAACACTATTTTAATAAAACATTAGCTAAAAATATCAAACCTTTTTTAAATTATCTAGACAATTTTATCTTTATTGTAAAACAAGACCAACTTGATTCTGTGTTTCATATTACTCTCTCAACCTTCTAAAAAGGGGAAATTGAATAAGTTTAAATATATTATATATATATATATAAATTTTTTTTGCCTTATTTCTAAACAAAATTTTGATTTTAGAATTTATTAGCCTTTTTTCCTCAAATTTTTGCTTAGCCACACTTGTATTACAGATTTGTTTATTGCCTACATCTAAAATTTCTAGTTGTTGACAACTTCATAATAATTTTAGAAAATATCTGTAAATATACTAAATCTTTACATATAATTATAATTTTTTTTTTTTTACTATAAAGAGGTAGGTAATGTAAAACACATAATCATTTTGGTCATGTCTAATTGTTTAAAGTTAAAATTCTAATCAATTTAAATCAAAAGTATAATTAATAAACTATTATAGTATTACTGCACGGCACAGTATTCAAGTTTTATGCTAATTATTACATATGTCATAATGTTGCTATTTAGTAATTAAGAATAAATATAATTACAAATGAGCCAATCCTAATTTATGCAACTACTCCATTTATTTGCGCGAGTAATACAAACCTCTAAAAAGGAAATAGCCAATCAGAGAACACAAATTTCAGGTATTCCGAATCAGCCCGACATAGAATCCGAACACGTGCGAAAGAAGAACAAAAGAAAAAGAAAGCGAAAATACTTAAAAACTAGTGTTTAAATTGACCTTTGTAGACTAATAAAAAATAACAGGGATGAAATTTTACATATAAGAAACTCTAACTTATCGCTAAAGCACAACCCTAACGTTCTAATCCTAAACTTCTAATTTTACGCACAGTTTATTAAATTCCTGTTTTGGTTTGTGTTACCCGCGCAAATAAGTAAATCGCTACGCAGCATAGCTATCTTGTCTATTATTATCGGATATTATTAGAAATGTTACCTTTAGTAAAAAAATAATGATCCGTTTGTTATTTAAACTAAATGCACACCTTATTATAAGTTAAATAGTTCACTCCCGAACATTCTTATTTATTAATTATAAATT
>CAJVPU010002450.1:0-10600 GCA_910591775.1 Dentiscutata heterogama | reverse complement strand
GGTACCCACGGTAACCGGACGAGTTGTATTTTAATTTTAAGGTAATAATACCGGAGGTAGTAATAGCATTTGATAATATAACTACTTTATTTCTAAATAAAATATGACATGATCACTAAAAAAAAAAAAAAATAAAAAAATAAAAAAATTTCAATGAATTTGAATAGTTATTTGTTGAGAAATTATCATTGAAAGGTTAAATAAAGAATTAATTACAACGTTTTTAAAATTTTTCAAAATCTTTAAATAAAGACTTCCTGACAAAAAAATATCTAAATTTGATGTTTTTTTTTCCTTTTAATTCTATATTTATGGAATTAAAATAAAAAAAATAATCAAATTTGGATAGCTAGTTATCAAGAAAAACTCATTAAAAAGTTAAAAAAAATATAACTGTAGCTTTCTTCTATAGGTATCTAAATTTAAATAAAGACTACCCGGCACTTACCTGATTAAATTAGATCAATTTTTTTATTTTAATTCTATAGAATCTTAAAATTAAAATAAAAAAAAATTGATAAAATTTTATCAAGTAAGTGCCAAGTAATTTTTGTTTAAAGTTCGGATGTCTTTAATAAGAAACTGTGGCCAAATTTTTTTTAAATTTTAATGAATATTTCTTAACAACCAGCTATTCAAATTAATTGAATTTTTTTTTAATTTAATTCTATAAATTTACAGAATTAAAATAATAAAAAAACATCGAATTTGGATAGTTGGGTGGCAAGAAAGTTTCGGTTGAAGTTTAAAGAAAAAAGAATTCACCTGATCTTAGTATTTTTAAGATATTTTAAGCATTTTTAAAACTTATAGCAATGATTTCTTGACAACTACTAAATCAAATTAGATGAATTTTTTTTTTATTTTAATTCTGCAAAGCATTAAAATTAAAATAAAAAAAATTACCAAATTTGAACAAGTAGTTATTATGAAAACATCACTAGAAGTTTTAAAAAAACTTCGATTTTATTAATAGGATCTTTAAATGCGTATATAACACAGATCACGTGGGGTGAAATTTTTATAGCGATACTGGGTTAGATCCGAAATTTTCTCGTGGTCGTGAAACTTAACCTTTAGCAATCTCTTTTAATTATGTAATATTCAACACCATCCATACCTGAACTAATATAAGTATAAAAATGATCATTATACGTACGTAATACGTGTATTACAGTAATTTTGATTATGAAATTTATTTTTAAAAGTAAACCCTTCTAATGATAAAGGGAACGCAACTATTTATTCTTTTTAAATAATTGATATTTGTATTTATTTGAGATTTATTGCCAAACTTTTAAAAAAACATATTAATTTTATATTAAAAGGTTGAAAGTTATCATTATTCTGGTCATGAAAATTTTGACAATTAAAAAGGATACAATTCGAACAAAAAATAGGTTTAGAAAATAGTGTTCTATTAAAATTTATAATTTTATTATCATTAACTTGGAATTTTTTATTTGATGCAAATTTACTTTGGTTGATTAATGTGGCATCAACTTGGCACATTTTCAAGAATTGCGTATATGACAATATTTATTCATATAGTGGATAAATAAATTGCATTTATTGACATGCTTAAATATTTAAAGGCAGATAAATAGTATTTAAAAGAAATAATTGTAAATAGCGCTAAAATATTTATTCAAACCAACAACTGGTCATTTTAATGTATTCGGAAAAGACCAATTTAAAATAAAAATTATAGTAAAACCTCTATAAGTGCACACTCTTGGGACTAAGCTTTAATAGCGTGCACTTAGAGAAACTGCATTTATAGAAGGTGTGAATATATTTGGGCCAGAACTTGAGCATATATTTAGATTGGTTGTTCACTTATAGAGGGTGCACTTATGAAGGTTTTACTGTATATGGATATTCTTCTAATCGTTAAGCATTTTGAAATATTTAAATCTTAAATATAGATTTAAGGCTCACCATTGAACCGATTACAGTAAATCTCCCATAAATGCACCCTTTATAAGTACACAACCTCTCTAAATGCATGCTAAAGTTCTAGTCCAAATATATTCATACCACTTATAAATGTACTTTTTTTATTGATCTCTAAGTGCACGCTATTAAAGCTTGGTCCCAAGAATGTGCACTTATAGATTTTATTGTATTTTTCTAGATGTCTTGATTAAAATTTAGAAAAGATTAGTGAATTAAACATGTAGGAAAAATCTCAAAACTAACATCATTGAGAATATAATACCTACATTATTTTGTAAAAACTAGAAAGGCTTAAATTAATAATATGTACTCGAGTGATTTTATCATTGTTCAATCTAATACTATAATATATTCAGATCTTTCTAAGTATACGCTCTTGGGATCATGCTTTAATAACGTGCACATAAAGAATAATAAGAAAAAATACATTTATAGAGGTCGAGTATATATTTGGGCCAGCACTTGAGTATGTATTTAGTAAAGGTGTGCACTTAGAGAGGTTTGACTATATTCTTTATGTGCAGGTTGTTAAAGTATGGTCTTAAGGGTGTGCACTTAGAAAGGTCTAACTATATTTTCTTCTTATTAAACTATTGCTTCCAAATTAGCTATTTCCATTTTATCTTGTATAATCATTATCTTGTAAAAATGAAAACCAATAATATGATACTAAAAAGGTATAGCAAAAGTCTTAAAATGATTACAATTGCCTTTGTTCAGCTATTAGATATATAAAATAAATAACAGAAATAATGATCATATATATATTTAATACTAAAAAGAGTATAGCATGTTTACAAAAAAAGGTAGCATTGATAATAAATAGCATTGCCTTGTTTTTTCAACCATTAAAATAACTATTCGATATATATAAGTCTAGAAATTATTCTATATTTCTATATTAGTGCAATAACGTAGTAATGCATAAAATTTAGAAACTATTCTATATTACTATATTAATACAATAACATAGTATTAAGATGGATCTATAAGCTGTCTAATGGCTGAAAGATATAATTAGGCATCCTAATATAATTAATATAATTTACCTTTGCTTGTATTCTTTACTTCATATAGTTAAATTTAATACATGAACAACGCATTGTATTGATCATGTATAATCAAGCAAATGTATATAAGTGACAGTTTTTTGACCTTAAATAAACTTCAGAATTTCAAAATTTTAAATAAAAAAAGTTCTAAGTTATAAATAATAACTATTATCTATATTATATTATTTCAATTGAATTTGATTTTATAATACATATATATTTATAATTGAAGCTAAACAAATACCTTACTCTTGCTCTTTGTATACTGTATAATCAAAATTAATAATTCATTGCTTCATTAATCATTATCTGTTAATAAAAGATAAAGTTTATTTAATATCTTATAAACTTTTCAAAAAACATGGAAGCTCAATTTAATGCTGAACAGGAAACTCAAGTTAATACTAAACAAAAAACTCAATTTAATGCTAAATAGGAGAAAGTTTATACAGATTGCAATCAATCTCAACTCTTTTTGAAAAATAACAAGATTATTAAAACATATTTAGTGTGTAAAGACAAAAGAAATAGACAAAATGCACAAAAACATGCAGTTATGAATGCTATAGCAAGTGCAGGTACTAGTTGCATTACAATAGAGATTTTTTTTACTACTCTAAAAATGATGAAAGGTCAAAATATAGAAAATTTTAAGCAAATTATTAGTATTGATAAACATACAGCTTCAAAAGCAATTGCACATTTCAGATAATATTTTCATAGCTATAAACTTCAAGTTCAAGTAAGCAAATATAAATAAAATATATTTAAATAAATATATTTAATTAAAAATAACTAACTTGTTCTTTAAAGTTATAAAAACAAACCTCCAACAAGATCGAAACATATAACAAAATTTAAATACTACTGTGTGCAATTACTTGATAGACAAAAGAAGCCAAAAAAGTATGAAGATTCTACTAAACATAGGAATTATTTGCCAATACAAAGGTTTCACTATAGAGGTTGGCTAATGCTTACTAAAGACGTAGAAAAAAACCAAATTAAAATTGAATTAGTTCATGAATATTATGCTGAATATACTGATGTATATGTAATGAATGAAATAAAAAAAATACATTCAAAACAATCTACAACATATACCTCGAATTATATAAGAAAATATTGGTACAAGTAGTCCAAATATTACTGAGAAACAGATATATTATTTGTGGATAAATTTTAGTCAGCATATCTGGAAAAAAATTGAAGATTAAATCCAATCAGCCATTAAAATTATTGAAAAATGTGTTGATATTAAAATAATATTGAATATTATAGAAAATGGAGTTACCATGATTAGTTTTGGAGTTACAAAGCTAATTAATAAATTAAACATAAATGCAGTTGAAATCAGTATAGATATGATATATATGTGTGATTATAGTATTGCGAGCTAAACTCTAAAGCCTCTAAAAATCTTGGTTTAAAAACTGCTTCACAAAATCATCAACCTATCTAAAATAAATTTGATTAGTGTTATATAATATTTAAAATTTTTTACTCATTATTTAAATACTAAGTAAATTGTCTATCATACCAGAATATTATTTATATTTATTAATCAAATATAAATTTCTGTTTTTAGATTTTAGAGGCTTTAGTAATTCATCACTATTTTTAAAATTTAAAACTTGGTAAAATTTATTTCACCAAGTTTCAAAGTTTAATTTGAGTGAACTTTTCGGTTTAGCATATAATACTAATTTTAAATAGTTAAATAAAAATTATTTATACTAACAATTAATAATATTTTATAACAGATAATACTAACAAATTAAATCTTGAGCTATATTTAATACTTGCTGAGGTAGATGGAATAAGATTCCTATTAGCATATATGCTACTAACCACAACAACTACAATTAATAATAGAACTTGTATGAACATGATTACACAGTTTTTTGATAAGCTGCGTTATATAGGAATCAATCTTGTCTTTGTAATGACTGACAAAGACTCTGCACAGATTTCAGTAACAAAAACAGTATAGCTAGACATGAATATCCAACTTTGCTTTTGGCATCTAAAATGAGCAATAAAAAGGCAGCTTGGGTTAAAAAAATACTAAAAATGATATAATATTTAGCAAGTAGAGCAAATACAAAATTTTTATTTATTGATCTTGATTTTTGCCCTGAAATTATATTACAACAGTATGATATTGGCTCTAATAATAATAATAATTATATAATTGAAGTTAATAAGTTAACACAATTGCCAGTCCAAACACCAAATAGAAAAATATCATTCACTTTTGTCTACTAGAACATCATAACCATATTATCAATCTTATAACCAAATACTTTAATCAATATCTTTATATTCTTGTAGCTGACATGTAGTATTATTCTCTTTATCAAATTTGTGAAGCTGCTATTAAGAAAATATATATATACTGCAAGAATAATAATCTCAAATAGGCATAGTTATATTTGTAGGTAGAGTGATATGATTCATCTAAATAGTCTAACTAGGCACAAAGTGCCAAAAATGAAATTTCAGTATTAAAAACTATAATAATCGTAGAATCATACTAGAGACTTATTAAATATAATTATATTTATAAATTTAATAAGCTATATATCAATTTACTTGTGTAGATTCTTATCGAATATCTTCTTCCACAATATATAATCAAGATGCAATAGCTAGAGTTAGATTACAAAACAAGAGCTTTAGCATTATGGTGCCCAGCTTTTAAATATACTTGGAAGACATGTTTGAAAAAAGAATTAAGTAGTGGTTCCTATATTACTAATCCAAACATATAGACTTGCTTATACCTAGCTTATCTTTGTAGTCATTTTCTTCTTTGTAAATATCTAGTGCAATCTGTAAGACCATTAAACCCAAACTTTTTTAATAAAGTTAAATGCTATAGATCCCTATCTTTCTGAAGATATAATAATCTAATTCTATTAATACAAGGCTTAGAGCCGGTTGAGGAAAATGAACTTGAAAAAAAAAATGAAGTAGAAGGTGAGGATGAACTTGATATACAAAAAATTAATGAAGAATTTGCAGAAGCACTACAAGAATATGAAGAAGGTAAGAATGATATGAATAATAATATAATTGTTAAAGAATCTAATAGGATGTGGGAAGAAGTTAATAGCTGTGTTAAAGAAAAGTTTCAAAAATGGATTGATCTATTAAAAAGTTAAGAGCTATATAAAGATTCCTAATTTTTGTTAGCAGTAGAAGATGCAATGTCTGAAATAGAAAAGATGCTAAAAAGTGTAAAGCATTAAGAAATAGAAAAACATTGCCAAGAGCATAGAAAAACTGTGATAAATATGCAATGTATTATAAAATTATATAATTTTCATTACTATATATATCACAAATAATTGATTATTAAATTACTTAGATATTTATTATTATATTATTCCAAAAGATTTATGATTATTATAATTGTATCAATAGTATCGTGTCTATTTATGTGATAATAAATTATAAGTTTGTAATTAATATTAAATAATCAAATTACTTGTAAAAAAAATGAAAATATATAAAGTACAGTATATGGTTTTGTTCAATTCTTAACTTTAGATTATTAATTTTTAAATTTACAATTTATTTGAATACCCATTGCATACTCAATATTATAGAAAGAAAATATAAAATAATAATTAGACTTTTTTTCTTAAATATCATTCCAAAATAATGCTTATTTTCATATTCTGTACACTTACTAATATAAAAAACTGCTTAGATAATCACTTAACTTTTATAATTATTTAAGACCAACCATAGTATAATTTTTTCTTGTTGTTAAATAGTAATAATTGTTTGGCCTTACATAATTTCTTATATTTTAAAATTCTAGTTGTAATAAAAATTATTATTGATTTTATTCTTTATATATATTAAATCAATTAAAACTTCAAGATTTTTGAATAATACTGTAATAGTTTATAAGAGATATTATACAGACATAGAAATATTTCAGATGATTATCACGTGATAGAGAAATTTTTTGAGGTGAGCTAAGTAACTTGAAAAACTTGTAGAAGAGGTTTTTAGAATCTTAACGGTAATTAAATTATTCAAATTAGCTTGTGGATCTCAAGATACTTGGGTTAAAAGCACGAATATAAAGATTCGCAAAGCTATTATTATATAAAGGACAATCATCTATTAGACAATTATCCTTTGTATAATAGTGACTTTGCAGATCCCTATGTTCACAATTTTAACCCCAAGTATCTTGGGATTCATCAAGCCAATTTGGATAATTTAACTACTATTGGGATTCTAAAAACCTCTTCTACAAGTTTTTCTAAGCCTAGAAGAGATCTTTACTTAGTAGAACTTTCTTTAATTTTCAAAAGATTGCTTTAGCCAATCATATTATTACTTTAATTTTATAGGGATTGTAAAGATAAAAAATACACCAACTTTAAAGCAAGATTCTTTTAAAACTATTTGGTATTTAGGTTTATAACTTTTGTTAAAGAATCATTAAATAGTAAAGAATATAAGTTCTATATTTAAAATTATTTTTTATATTTATTTTATTGAATAAATTAAAGAAAAGTATTTTTTTGTTAAATTTTACATATAAATTTGGGTAAGTCAACTTATTTGATTTATATTTGACAATATTTTGAACCTCTGTAAGAGGACATATCTTATGCCTGATAATTAATTATAAACTTTCTTATTAATATTTGATATAGAACTAGATACTTGAGTTGCTTAAAAGGAGTTAGAAATAAGTGTATTATATCTAATATATATATATATTTTAACTCTTTAACAGTCTTGTTGCTACTTTTATTAAAAAATAATTATTACATATGCAAAACACATGTGAAATATCTAAACTAAAATAATCAGGTGCAGCATCATCTGGTTGCTTCTTGAGTATCTAGATGTGACTTGTCACAAATTACACAGCTTACTTCAAAAAATTTTCCTATCATGTAATGATCATCTGAAATATTCTCATGTCCATGTAATATCTCTTGCAGACTATTACAATATTATTCAAAAATTTTAAAGTTTTTTTCTGCTTTAATTGATTTAATATAAAGAATAAAATCAACAATAATTTTTATTACAACTAGAATTTTAAAATATAAGAAATTATATAAGACCAAACAATTATTACTATTTAACAACAAAAAAAAATCATACTATGGTTGGTCTTGAATGATCATAAAAGTTAAGTGATTATTTAAGCAGTTTTCTATATCAGTGAGCACACAGAATATGAAGATAAGCATAATTTTGAAACGATATTTAAGAAAAAAAGTTTAATTATTATTTTATATTTTCTTTTTATAATATTGAGTATATGACAGGCATTCAAGTAAATTATAAATTTAAAAATCAATGATCTAAAGTTAAGAATTAAACAAAATCATATACTGTACTTTATATATTTTTATTTCTTTTACAAGTAATTTGATTATTTAATATTAATTACAAACTCATAATTTATTATCACATAAATAGACACAATACTATTAATACAATTATAATGGTTATAAATCTTTTGGAATAATATAATAATAAATATCTAAGTAATTTAATAATCGATTATTTGCGATATAGTAATGGAAATTATATAATTTTATAATATATTGTATATTTATCACAGTCTTTCTATATTCTTGACAATGTTTTTCTATTTCTTAATGCTTTATACTTTTTTAGCATCTTTTCTATTCTAGACATTGCATCTTCCACTGCTAACAAAAATCAGGAATCTTTATATAGCTCTTGACTTTTTAATAGATTAATCTATTTTTAAAGCTTTTCTTTAACATGGTTATTAACCTCTTTCCACATCTCATTAGATTCTTCAACAATTATATTATTATTCATATCATTCTTATCTTCTTTATATTCTTGTAGTGCCTTTGCAAATTTTTCATTAATTTCTTGTACATCAAGTTCATCCTCATCTTTTACTTCATTTTCTTTCTCAAATTAATCTTCCTCAACTGGCTCTAAGCCTCAGATTAATGGAATTAGATTATTATATCTCCAGAAAAGTGAGATCTATGGCATTTAACTTTATTAAAAAAGTTTGGGTTTAATAGTCTTACAGATTGCACCAGATGTTTGCAAAAAAAAATAATAATTGCAGAGATAAACTGAGTATGAGCAAGTCCACATGTTTGAATCAGTAATATAGGAACCACCACTTAATTCTTTTTTCAAACACATTTTTCAAGTACGTTTAAAAGCTAGGTGCCATGATGCTAAAGCTCTTGTTTTGTAATTTGACTCTAGCTATTGTATTTTGATCATATATTATGAAAAAAAATATTCGATAAGAATCTATACAAGTAAATTAACACATGGCTTATTAAATTTATAAATGTAATTATGTTTAATAAGTTTTTAGTGTGATTCTATAATCATTGTAGTTTTTAATACTAAAATTTCATTTTTGGCACTTTGTGCCCAATTAGGCTATTTAGATGAATCATATTACTCTACCCACAAATATGACTATACCCATTTGAGATCATTATTCTTGCAGTATATATATATTTCCTTAACAGCAGCTTTATGAATTTGATAAGGAGAATAATACTGCATATCAGTCATAAGAATGTAAGGGTATTGATTAAAGTGTTTGGTTATAAGATTAATAATATAGTTATAATGTTCTAGTAAACAAAAGATAAATGGTATTTTTCTATTTGGTGTTTGGACTAGCAATTGTGTTGACTCATTAACTTCAGTTATATAATTATTATTATTATTAAAGCTAATATCATACTGTTGTAATATAATATCAGAGCAAAAATCAAGATCAATAAATAAAAATTCTGTATTTGCTTTATTTGCTAAATATCATATTATTTTTAGTATTTTTTTTAACCAAGCTGTCTTTTTATTGCTTATTTTAGGTGCCAAAAGCAAAGTTGAATATTCATGTTTGGTCATACTGTTTTTGCTGCTGAAATCTGTGCAGAGTCTTTGTTAGTCATCACAAAGACAAGATTGATTCTTATATAATGTAGCTTATCAAAAAACTGTGTAATTATGTTCATGCGAGTTCTATCATTAATTGCAGTTGTTATGATTAGCAGCATATATGCCAATAGGAATCACATTCCATCCATCTTGGCAAGTATTAAGTATAGCTCAAGATTTAATTTGTTAGTATTATCTGTTATAAAATATTATTAATTGTTAGTATGAATAATTTTTATTTAACTATTTAAAATTAGTATTGTATACTAAACTGAAAAGTTTACTCAGATTAAACTTTGAAACTTGGTGAAATAAATTTTGCCAAGTTTCAAATTTTAAAAATAATAATGAATTACTAAAGTCTCTAAAATCTTAAAATAGAAATTTATATTTGATTAATAAATATAAATAATATTCTGGTATAACAGACAATTTACTTAATATTCAAACAGTAGATAAAAAATTTTAAATATTATAACACTAATTAAATTTATTTTAGATAGATTAACGATTTTGTGAAGCAGTTTTTAAACCAAGATTTTTAAAGGCTTTAGATTAGATAAGGTTCAAAAAGCAATTAATTGTTTTCAATTTTTAGAGTTTAGCTCACAATACTATAATAGCACATATATATCACATCTACACCG
>CAJVPU010002449.1:0-10600 GCA_910591775.1 Dentiscutata heterogama | reverse complement strand
CATCAATCTCTCTAATTCCGAAGTTTCTTCCATTTTTGTTTAATAATTGTCTTATTATTTGATCAAATTTTATTTCCTATTTAGTTGTAAATTCTGATTTACCAAACAAATTTTTTTGAGGCTCCAGATTTTGATTTTTTTAAACAAAAATAAAAGAAACTTCAGAATTAAAGAGATTGATACAGAAATATTTAATAACATTAAGTTAAAATGTAATATAAACCCACCAAATCTTATTATACTAGAGCCTGGGCCAGCATCTAATAGTAATGAAGCTGTATTTAAGTCAATTAACATATTTTTAAAAGATCTTGATCAAAATGTTGTTGTTTTAGCATGTGATATAGCTATTTTTAGAAGAACTAAATTATATAAAAATAAAAATTTAACTTGCCAATTTATGCTTGGGTAGTAGCATACATCAAAAGTTATGTGCAGCACTTTAATAACTGTATTTAGTGAATATAGTTTATATAGTATAGTGGCAAAACTTGATATTAAATTTCTTGAGAAACTCAGAGCAAAATGTAAATTATTGTTCATCATGCAATATATTAGGATTAATACATTTTGCTATAGCAATAGTGATTTATTTTTATCCAAAAAAAATAATATAATACAAGATAAAATAAATAATATAGAAATAGAGAATACTATAATGAGTAAAAATAATAATGCCCTAAAAGTTTGGTATTTATATTACCATTTAGCTAGGTATTAAAAAGCTTATTGTGTAAAAATTTGTACAAAAAATCTAAACATGCAATTAAAAAATTTGGCAGCATTTACACTCCTATTTTCTGTTGCTAGAAAAACAATTATGCAATATTAATAGTATTTTTCTTAGAATTGATATTATGCTATCTACAACAATATGAATTGCTTAGACATGTTGCTTCAGCAAATATTACTAAAGAATATCACTATCTAGCTTTTGATGAAGTACTGAAACAATATAGTATTAAGTTTATCAAACAGAATTTAGCTTCTGGTTTATCAGATCCAGTATTTTTAAAACAATAAATTGTAGCAATTCAGGATAAATACAAGAGAATACTAATATTATATAGTGAATTTGTAAGTGATAATATAATAGTTTTACAAGATTAAGCAGTTAAACAATATACAGAAGTTTTATGAGAACTTGTTAATGAACTTACTTGTATATTTAACCTTACAAATCCAAAGCAACATAATCTTTTCAAACATGTACAAAAAATAAACCAAAATAGTTATAAACAAATATTTACTTTTTATGAGATTGGGCTTAATAGATTAGACAAACTTTTGCAAAAAGAAGTATATAAAACTAAAAAAAGTAATTAAAGGAAAATAAGTTAAAAATATAATTAATATCTCAGCTAAAGAATATCAAATATTAGTAAAAAATGATATAAAACTATAACTTTGAGATTTAAAAAAACTTAGTAATATAAATTTTTAAAAGAATCTAAGTAATAAAACTAGAATTTATACTTTTTTTTATTTGTATTTTTTATTTATTTAAAAAGAATAATAAATTAATAATTATATAATTGGCTAATATAACATCTTTTCTGATTTTAAAAAAAAAAATTTAAAAAAATAAATAATAACAAACAAAAAAAAATAATACCTAGCAAGTATAGCTTATAGTTTGAAGTTAAACCACAGCAACAATAAATTTTGTCTAAATAAAGAGGTTTTTGAGAGAAACCCTAACTAATAGAATCTAAAAGAAAAGAAAAACAATTAGCAAAAAAGTAATAGGAATAAGAATGGAAAACAAAGTGCTCCTATATCTGAACTATAATACTATACTCTAGTAAAATTCTCAATATCTTACTTGAAGTTAAGGTTCAGGAAAAAAATACAACCTGAAAAAAAAACCAATAAATAAAAGAACTTGAAAAAGCTCAAAAAGGCAAATAAAACACTTATTTAAACTTGATATCTAAGCTTAAGAGATCCAAAAGCTAAGGTGAAATACTCAAAAAATTAAAAAAAAATATAAAAATATCTAAAAAAGATCTAAATTTAAAAAAAGATCTGTTAAGTTATTGAATGAATATTTCGATCTATATACTTATATAAAAAATTTTAATTTACTATAATTTAAAATTTTACTAATAAAACCTACTTTGTGTTTATAAATAACTATATAGCCTGTAATTTGTATTAGTTCGTGATTAAAAAAGATCTAATACAAGTTAGCTTCATAAAAATGATCTTGGCAATGAAGCTAAAATTTATACTTTTTTGTCTTCTAATATTTTTCTAAAAAAAATAAATCATATTAAATAAAAAAGCTATAAGTAATGGTAATAAAACTCGTAGATTAAGTTTTACTAATACTTGAAGATCGAATATTTAGAGAGTTTTGAGGTTTTTCTTTGCATGATTGAATAGTATCTATAAAATTCTTGTATAATATTACTATGTAAAATTAGTTAGTATAATATCTTCCCTGACTGTTATAGACAATTCTTGCATTGTTCTTTTTTTTTAAAAGCTTTTTCTAACTTTGAAGGTTTGTTTTCTATTCTTTGATATTGTGTATATAGCATATTGAAATATTGATTGCTTGCTTATCATTAATAGCTTCAATCTAGTTATTAGCTAAGTAGATATTTGTAGAACTTGTTAAAGAGATTTCTCTATGCTATATATTTCTGATAATTTTTTTAAGTATAAGATTTTTTTTTGAAATCTGATTTCTGTTTGTTTTTTTTTTTACTATAGCCTGCATTAAGTATTTTCTTTTTTAATATATTTTTGTTTACTGCTATAAAAATTCTATTTTGAATAATATCTTAAGCTTGGTCTATAAGATCTCTCTTGATTTTTTGCCCTAATATAGAAGAAAGTAGAGTATTTAAAATTTGGCTAAGCTTTTTCTTTTCAAAAACTTTTTGTAGATTGCTTACAAATTTTTTTTAATTTTCTTTGGAGTAAAGATATATTGTCTTTTTTTGGCCTTATTGTTTGATTATTATGATACTTTTAAATACAACCAAGTAGTTAAGTAAGAGTTGTGCATAGGCTAGGTTGTGGTTACTATATGTCTATATACTTATATCTAAGATACATGCTTTAGAGAGCTCTAAAGCTAAGTTTTACAGATCTGGTTAATTCTTGTGGCTTGCTCTTGGCCTGGCTAGATAAACTCTTTGCTATCTAGATTTAGTATTTGGTATAAGTTTATAAAATCTTGCCTTATAAACTATGAGTATAGTGGTAGCTTTTTGAATATATTATTTGTATTATTTTATCTATCTAATTCTGTATCTATTATGTGATTAAAGTCTTCTATGATTATATATTATACAAATATTGTTTGTTTTGCAATTTTGCTAATCATTTTCTGTTAGATTTTTTTGGTTATATTTTTATTGTTTGGAGAAATATAGATTATAAAAATAACTAGCTCAAGTTATTTAAAAAAAAAATTGCTTCAATTGTATATAGTGATTTGCTTTTAACTTGGCAAAGGTTTTTTTTTATTTTTTGCTAATAAGTAGACCAATTCTTGAACCTTTGTGTTTTTTTTTATCTGCACTTGCCCAAAATCCTGTAAATTCTTCTTTATCAAACCTTAAAAAACTGCTTTCTTTATTTAATATATTTGTTTTTGCTACTCTAATTATATTTATTTTTTTTTTCTTAGTCTATTCAACTAATATAATACTCTTTGTTTTATTATTTTTAAGCCTATTAATATTATAAGAACTAATTTTTAAATCTAGATTGTCTTTTGGTTTTGGCAGGCTTTTAGTTCTACTGTTTATATTTGTAGAAATGCTTTTTGTATTTTTTCAGAATAATTTTTGTCTAGTTAGCAATATTGTCTTATAGTCTTTTTCAATTTTGAATAACTTTTTTAAAATCTCAGATAGAGCATCTTGTTGTATATAGTTGTCTGCGTATAGCTTAGCTTTATCTTTGCCTTTTTTGTTTACTTTGTAAATGTTATAACTTGTTAATTACACAGGTATACTTGAGTTATTTTCATTATAATTCTGTAGGCTTGTATTGCTTGTGTTACTATTTCTTGTCTAGTTGTAAATCTTTTTATGAAAAACCTTATCTTTTGTTTGTAGAGTCACTCTGTTATTACAAATTGCTTTGGGAATATTCTCTTTATTAGTATTAAAATAGTTGTTGAGATTTCTAAAAGAATTTGTAGATCTTAATTTTTTAATTGTATTTTTACTTCTATAGTTTTCAAAATTATTAAGAGGTCTTTTGCCCTTGTTGTTGATAAAGTCTACATCTTTATACTATAGTTAAGTTGTTACAAGATTTTTTTTAAAAAATATGCTTAAAGTTGTTTGCTACTCAAGCTTGGTATCAAAGTAATATATATTAGTTTTTTGGGCTTGGATAAGGTCTTTTTTTAGATTTGAAGTAAATATATGCTTTTCTACTTTGATTGCTATTTTAATTGCAGAGTGTGTATGTTGTGTGTCAGATTAAAACCTGTATCAGATTGCACCTGATGCACATCAGATGGCTATAGATTGACCAGTATTAAATGATCGGCAATAATAGGCCTAAAAAAACTTCTAACTTTACTATAATTTTACCCTAACCCTAATCTAACTTAGGCCGGGTATCATCTGACGCAAGAATCGATCTGAGGCACAACATGTATACAGCTTGTATATTGTATTTCTTAAGTTAATACAAAAGCAAACTATTCAGAGCTGTTTTGAATATATTAGAAATTATACTTTTATATTTGTTTTTTTTTTCCAAAAGAGTATTGTTGAACTTTTTTGAAATTACTCTATAAGTTTTTCCTTAATCTAGAAATAATGCCCAATTTTCTCTAAAAGAGTTTTCTTTCTTTTCTATATTTGTTATAATTTTTATATAGGCTGCCTTAGTTTTGAAATTTGATTGCCAAGCAAAAATTAATACTGTGCCAAAATACTTAAGATATCTTTTAATTTCTGTAGTATTTAATTTTTTTGGTAAGTCCCAAAGCATGAAAAAATATTGTGATTCAGGCTTTTGTGCCAAAAAGTTGCTCTTAGATATCTATATTAAATTATATATAACTTCATAGTACTTAGCTTTTTTGTTGTTTTTAATCAAAGCTAGCTTTGTAGTATTTGGTAGGTTATTTCTAACTTGTTCTGTGAGACTATAGTCTAGAGTACCATATTTATTTTCTAGTAAAAATTTTTTGTTTGTTTTTTGTTAATCTACTATTGTAATATTTGTTGGTTCTTTTTTTATAAGCTGCCTTTTACATGTTGTATCAGCTGCATTGCTAGCTATAATATTGCTATTGCTTGAAGTATTTGTTTGAAGAATATTAGTTTCTATAAGAATTGGTTCAGACTTGATAACTACATGTGTGTAGATTATCTCTATATTATTATTTTGAAATAGATTGTCTTCTTTGTTTTTTATCTAAAAATTGCTACTAATATTAAAATTAAGCAATATTTTTTCTGTTTTAGTTAAACTTTGTTTTTTTGTTTCCTTGTATTAGCCTATTTATAGTGATATAAAATATTGCAAATAATAGCTATAAGACAGGCTTTACTAGTACCCTAATATCTTTATCCACCTCCAATTAACTTCTACATGTCCTTCGTTTCACTCACTTTATCTACTATCTTAACTTCCAAATTGGTATATTAATGCTTCAGATAGATGCTTTCTGCTTTCAATTTGGTATGTCTAATTTGTATCTCTACTTGATGTACTTGTTGGGGCTTGCTACTTTTCTATCTTCTTTTAAAATCAAATTTTTCATATAAAAGAGCTTTCTTCTCCTCAGTTTTGTTAAAGAAGTTTTTGTATTCTACTAGTTCTAATACACTATACATGTTTTTTTGTTTGTTTGTTTTAGTTAACATGTAATTGTTTGTTTGTTTACTTGTTTGTTAATATGTTCTGTTTATTTTGTTTGGTTATTTGCTTACTTGTTTGTTCATTTCACAAGCAAGTTTGTTTATTTTGTTGTTTAGTGATTTGCACTATAGTATAAGAGGCTATGCCCTAGTTTTTACAATATTTTTTAAAAAACTTGTTGAAAAATTTGTTTTTCTCTAGTGGTGCAAGTTAAAGGTTGAAGCAAAAATTTTTGTTCTATCTTTTTTTCTAAAGCTGCTTCTATAGTTGTCTTAGTAAAGTTAGGATCTATTATTCTATATATATTAAATATTATTATTTTTTTATTTATTTTTTTTAAGAGAGGTCTTTTCTCTATTTATTTATTTCAAAATATATAATTTAAATACAACTAGTACTAATTTACACATTTAATAAAGGAAGTAGAAGTTAGAGCTAGGATTTATCCTCAACCTATTCTTAGCTAGAATGGTTAAAAAAACCTCTAGACTATGTAATTTAAGAGAAAAGATACTGAATTGTAGTGAATGAAATTATATTATTAAGCTATAAATAAAATTGTCTATCTACTAAACAAAGATTAGTATTATTTTCTAGAGGTGTAATTATAACTAATAGATTTGAGATATTTTGTTGTGTTTATATTTAGCTTGATTTTCAAATTTCTTTATATATATTCTTGATAATTGTTTTTTTTTTTTTTTTTTTTTAAAAAAGAGATCATTTCCTCATTTCTTTATTTTATATTAATATATGATTTACAATTTCTTATAAATGATTTATTCAGATATCATCAATTTGACTTTGTTGTAAGCCATGTTTTCAAGTAGGTTCAGTGATAGCAAAAAAATCAAGAAGGCTTGCAGAAGATAGAAGCTGTAGTATAGTAAAGAGTTTTAAAGTTCTTTTGCAACATCTTGTATTGTTGTTAAAATTACCAAGAGTGATGGTATGCTAATTCCTGTATCTTGCTTCTAGTAGCCAGTTTGCAATTGTATTTTGTGTTAAGATCAATTGGTTAGGGTAGTTGGAAAGTAAATAGAGTGAGATGAGACAGAGTTTATTATTTGAAGATAGATAAAAATCTATATATAATACTGTAACTAGAAAGGTTTGAATATTATAAATATAAAGCTGTAATGCTTTGTGTAATATTATTATACAGTCGCCTCTTTCTAAACCAAACAAGCTGTTCTAGCAAATTTTGTTTGGTATAGAGTGAATCTGGAATACACATTTCTCTTTTTATACCAAATGTTCAGTATATAAAATTAGCCAATCATATGCTAGAAACGTAACATATTTTCAATATATGTTTCATACCTTTTAATCTTTGTTGAAGCCTTTTTCTCTCATCTCCAAGCTGATTTCATTAATATTTAAAGTTAGCATTCTTGCAGAGCACTAAATTTTTTACTTTGATCTAGCTTTATTTGAAATTGTCACCTCTAATACTTTTTCTTTTAAGCCAAGATTATTAAGAGGTATATAGTTTTTATAAAATGTTATCGTATTTTTTTTACATTTATTATTAAAAAAAATAATCTAACTTTAATTTATATGTTATGTTAGCGTATTTGAATATTAATTTAATAAAATTTATAGTTTCTTTAAACAACTACTTGTAAAAAAAAAATAATAGTATAATTCATAGTTTATATTTTATAATTCTCTTATTACTAATGTTTGTCAAGCTTTACTATATTAATATCTGTTTTTTAGAGATTACAAGAAACTTTTAGTAGGTTTATACATATAAGTATTACAAAATTTTGAAATTTGCCTATAATATACTTACGCGATGTATTCAATTTATTCAGATATAAAATAATGAAGATCTAATTGCTTAAGATTTTTTATATAGAATAATCTAATTTTTCTATATAATTTTCTTAAAATTTTTGTCTCTTCTTCAACTTCACCAAACTCTTCTCTTTGTTCATATAAGAATCTCAAAACTGTGTCAACTGCTATCTCTGCTTTAGTATAATTCACTTTCTTCTTTATTTCACTAATAGGTTGCTCAACTTCATTCTTAGCATCATCAGCTACCACTTCCAATATATCATCATCTGTAAAACTTCCCTTAACAACTGTATCTTCAATACAAATGTATTTGGAGGCACTTAAATAATCATTTTCAGGTAACTGATTAATCAAAATTTCAAGTTCATCTTCATCTCTAAAAAATTCTTCAGTGTTATACTAATCATATTTATAATTGATTTCTTGCATTTCTGCTTCTTGAATTGGAAGAATACCAGTTTTTTTTCAACAATTAATAATTGTTTCAGATGATACTATTGACCATGCCTCTGCGGCATTAATTAGTGTATAATAAATATTATATTCTGAAAGCTCTTTTACTATACTATCTTGCAAATCATCATATACATTTATTCGATTTTAAACAAAAAGCTGCTTATACTTGCATTTGAATAAATTAATGATCCCAGCATCACATGGTTGAAGAAATGTTATAGTATTTTTAGGCAAAAATTCAACTCTTATATTACTAAATTTCTTCTGTGTTTCATCAAGAACAATATGTACTATGGCATTGTTAACTAATAAGATAAAGTTTCGATTTAGTCTTTTCATTTTGGTGTTTAGTTTAAGAAAAATGTTGTTAAAAATACTAACCTGCATCCATGCTTTTTTATTTCAGAAATAATAAACAGAAAGATTATCATAATTCAAGTTTTTCATTGTGCATGGTGTTTTATATTGATGAATAAAAATAAGTTTCATTTTTTCAGTTCCAGCAGCATTTACAGCACAAAAAATTGTAACTCTGGCTTTTTCTTTTTTATGACTAGCAATTGGTGAACGTGCTAATACTTGTAAAGGTTCTATTTTCTAAAAAAGATCAGTCTCATCTCCATTCCAGATATCTTCAAGTTTATAGATATGAAGAAGTTCTTGTAATTTGATATGATCATTAGCCAGTAATTCTTTAGAGGGGACACTAGCAGATTCTCCATGTTTTTTAAATGAATAAAGACTACATATTTTTTTGAAGCCACTTAACCAACCTTCAGATTGTTTAAAGTTATCAATATTTAACTTTTCTGCAAAAAATACTGCCTTCACTTTAAGAATATTACCATCAATATCCTGGTTACTTGCAAGTGTATTATCAACCCATAGACCAAATGCATCTTCTAATTTTGGCTATTTTGGTCTGCAAAACTTTTTTTTTCTAGTTCAACACCTGAAATAGAAAGCCATCACGTTTTTTCTTTTAAGATATCAGATACAGTTGATCTGCCAATCTGATAAATTTTTGCTAGTTCATTATAGATAAGGTGTGGGTTTTGTTCTTTCTGTTTACAAAGGCTATACTTTTGTATAGCAGTAAGACTAACATGTTGATGAGTTGACATAATGCACAATATTAAAGCAATAATGTATAAACTTTTATTTTTTAGATATATGGTCTAGGTAAATATGAAAAAAAATAATAATTTATAATTTTTAAAAAATTTAGAATCACAGAGAGCTTTGTTCCTTTTATTATTAAAAGGTGTGAGAGATTATTTTCCTTTATTAAAAAGATATTATTTTTAAATAATCTAATGATTCAAAAAAAAATATTATATAAAATTACTTTGGATAATTTTAACTTAGATATTTCTAATATAAAATAATAATAAAATTTTGGTGAAGTTCTTTTTGTTTTTATGTGTTTGTATAAGATAAAGAATGTTTAAGTTATTTTATTCTTTTTCAACTACCAAATGTATTCTGATTAAGTACTAATATACACCTTTTTTAATTTCATCAAGCATGTATCTTTTAGCAACTTGCTGTTTTTATATAGCCATTGTTTCTTGCAAAGTTCTTTGTAGCATGTCTACCTGCGAGTTACATCTAATTAATGACAGATTGAATGATAAGTAACTTGTTCTTTTTTAAAAAAAAAAATTTTTAAATCAATTCATACACTAACTTCTTTTTTAATAATATAGCGCTGCATATAGTACCTTCGGTCTATACAATATCTTTGGGATTATTATATGAAAGATAGATCCTATATAGGGTATACTGAAGAGAGTAGGGTTCCAACCCGGTTTGAAAATCCCTATCCGTGACCCGCCGGGTCAATCATCCTTTCCAACTAGGTACCCGAAAATAAAACCGGCTACCCGATTAAAACGGGTCACCCGGTTATAATCGGGTGACCCAGCTATCCGACTAAAACGGATGACCTGATTAAAACGGATAACCGGGTGACCCGATTAAAAGCGGATAACCGGATGACCCGATTAAAGCGGATGACCCGATTAAAGCGGATAACCGGGTGACCAGTTATCCGTTTTAATCAGGTTATCCGGTTATTGATATTTAATCGGGTAATTCAATTGAAATAGATAATCCGATCTGGTGATTATTCTTTATTTCTGTATTCCATGAAGAACCAGCTCCAAAAGTGCGGGTCACATGATAAGATGCCACAACCACTGCATAGCTTTTTAGAATCGTCTAGCATGCAGCTTTATTATTGTGAGTTTCTTACGTAACAAGAATTATGTAACAAAGCAATTTATTAGACGTGGCTTTGTTAATGGCACGGATCATATGGCCCGCACTTTTGGGGTTGTTCTGGCCAATTTAAATATAGCAATAATTAAAATTTGTCAAATTCAAAATTTTATATCTTAATGTGAAGTTCCAACATATTACATAAGAATATATTCACTCGCAATTAGCAGTTTTATAAACGTATATTTAGAAAACCAGAAGATTCAAA
>CAJVPU010002448.1:0-10601 GCA_910591775.1 Dentiscutata heterogama | reverse complement strand
CTAGTAAGTCTGTGAGATTATTAAAAGGGTTGTCAGAATGGGCTTGAACTTTGTAGAAGAAGAGTTGGATATTGTAGACTTTGAGGATATTGAGAAGTGTGTGCCACATAGGCCAGGTATTGAATTTGAATTGTTTTGGTGAATGGGATGATAAAGTTTGAAGTTTGTTGTATTTAGAGATAATAGATTTTTATAGTTGAGTTGTGAGGAAGTATAGAAATAGCTAAGATTATTGCTAGTAGTTCTGCTTTGTATGAGGAGAGCCAGTTGAGAATTTGGGCAAAGAAGCTTTGAATAACTTGGTTTTGGTAAACTTGAACCTAGCCAATACCCATTGAACATTGGTTAGTGCCAAGTTGTTTCACAGAACTATCAGTGTAAAAGGTAAATTGGTGTTAGGATAGGTTGGATAATGAAATCTCAATTAATATTGTTATCAAAGATAGCAGGGATGGGTGAGTCAGTTATATTGATATTGATGGTGGTAAGTAAGTTGGATGTTTGATTTCAGTAGAGCATATAAGGTCAATATAGTTGGCATTAAAGTTATGTTATTTGTTAGTTTTTTTCCTATCCAAAAAATGAGTAGAAAGAATAGCAAATACTTCTAAGATATAGCAACTAGATATACGGTTTGAGTTAAAATTGCAACCTTGGCAGGGGATGCAGGAAATAGGTGGTAGAGGGTAATAGTAGTGAGCAGAAGTGTTGATGTTATGTTGCCAATGTGTTATGGATATAGTATTAGTGTGAGTGAAAGTTTTGTGAATTTGGCTGATAATAATATCTTTATTGTGAAGGTTCAGAACCCATGGTTTGTGGGTTTTGAGAAAAGGGTTAGTTTGGTAAGCAAATCAGTTTATGCCTGTAGGTTGGAATTGGGGAATAATAGTGTGATGGTAATTGTTTTCAAGAATAGTATCTTCTAGATAAAAAAACAAAAGTGGTTTTTTCCCTATTGGGATATGTAGAAGTCTGGAAGATAAATATAGCCAGTCTAAAAGAGTATTATTGTCAGATAAGCATAGTTGTTCAAGATATAAAATGTTTTTGTGGCGAAGTTGCTGTTTAAAAGTGTTGTATTTGGGGTGGTTTGTCAGAATGTTTTCAAGAGGAGTATTTAAATGTAGTAGTGTGCTTGTTGGGGCTATCAACAATAGGGTGAGGTGTTGGAGAATATTAGTGGTAGACCAAAGATTATTTTGAAGTTGTTGAAGGCAGATATGAGTAGTTGTGCCAAGAGTAGAAGAATAGTTAATATGGTTTAAAAAATTACTAATATAGTGTTAAAGTTGAATATTCCAAATATTATGAATATTATAGAGGTTGTGGTTTAGGAGAGTACTATTGGGAGTGGAGTGAAAAAGTTGTGCTTTGTGCTTGGCTATGGTAAGGTATTTGCCAAGAATTTTGTTATATGTAGATAAAGAGATTACAATATTGTGAAGCTGGTATTCGATAGTTGGAATAATAACAATATTAATAATATAAGTTATCTGTTTGTCAGTTATATTTTTAGTATTTGCAATATTGGCGAGTTGAATAGCTTCATCTTGAATGAGTTTGATTTGTGAAGTTTGTTTGTTGTTAAGGGTAAACCAGCAGCCCAAAAATTTAAAGAGTTGGTAAGGTAGAATGGATTGAAGAGTAGAGTTAAGAAATATGATATTGGTTGAGCTTTGTTTAGTAATAAATATAGATTTGGTAGAGTTGACTTAGATGTTGGCTATTGAGTAGAATAAGGAAGCAATATTAGTAATTTTCTATAATTGTAATTTGGATTTAGCAATCCATAGAGTATTATCTATATAGGCAAGGACAGAGATGAATATGCTAAGATGGTTAGATGAAGAGTTGATAAGACTATTTTGCTATGAGGTAGAGAGTGTATAATCAGAGAATTGTGAGGAGATATATAAAATAAAGAGGGTTATAGTAGATTCTCTAGAAAAGAGATGTGATTGTTTCTTCTTGATCAATACCATTTTTAACAGAGTAGAAGTTGGTAAGCCCAAGATTAGTAATAACATGGTTAATAAGGTCAAATAATAGGTTGGTTAAGATATTGATAAGTTGCTAGAGCATTTGAATGCAGTGTAAAGATTTTTAGAAGAGTTCGAAGTTGACAAAGTCATAGGCCTTGCTTATGTCTTGAGAAAGAAGCCACAGTTAATTAGAGTTGCAGTTTGTATCTTCAATAATGTTGTTGAGAATATGGATAGGGATAGAAGTTGAATTGCCAGAGAGTGCAACGAAGTTAAAGGGTAACAAGATATTATATTGAGAAAAAGTAAGGTTAAGGTGGTTGGTAAGAACTTTAGTATATAGCTTTTTGATATGTTTGATCAGACTGATAGGTTTGGTATTGGAAAGGTTGCTATCAAAGATGGGTTTTTTGGAGATAGGAAAAATGCAGCCTTCTTTCCATTGTTTGGGTATAGATTAGTTGAAGAGTGCAGTAATTGAAATAATGAAGTTGAGACCTGCATGCTTGAACATTTCATAACTTATACCTGATAGGCTACAAGCTTTGTTGTTGGGAAGTTGGCTAATTGTTGAGATAATTTCTTTTTCAGTGAAGGCTAAAAGAATATTAGAGTACAAGGTAGGATCAATATTGGTTTAGAGCTATATTCAGATTGCCAGTGAGAATTAAATAGGTTAGAGTTGATATAACGAGGCACAGTCCAATTGTCAAAGTGCTTTTAAATATGTGCTTTGATAGTGGGAGGGTTAATAATAATATCATTGTCGAGATATATATTGTTAAATTTGACAAGGTCTTTATGTCGATTAAGAATGCTATTAATCTTTGAAGTAGGGTAAGTCTGAAGTTTAGAGTATCTTTTGTCAATAGACTTTGATATTTGTTGTCTGATTTCTTTAATATTTTCTATATTTCAGACGTGGAAGAGTTTTTTCTACTCTAAATTAGCATTGGTGATCCAGATAGTAAGGAGTTGATATGAGACTAGTAGAAGAGGAATATTCAAGTTGGCTAAATTGTTAAGTAATATAATAGAAGGATTAAGGAGAAGAGGAATAAAAAGCAAATGCTTAAGTACATGTTTTGTTTATCTAATGATGTTGCTAAGTTTCTTAATATTAGAGTATAAGTAGATGGCTTTGGAAAAGAATGTGTGTTGAAAATTTCGAACTGTAAATTTTTTGTTAGAAATGTGTTGTAAAGCTGCTATAATAGTACTAGTGTGAATTTTGTGCCAGGTAGACTCTAGAGATTCTGTAGTATCTGTTGAGGAGAGAGTATAATAGAAAAGAAGGTTGGCATTTATTTGGTTAGTAAAGTTATCCTATTGTAGCAGAAGACTCTTTTACATATGTGAGTTTTGTGTCTATATTGGCCGTGTAGAGTATAGGAAAAGAACCAACAAGCAATGAGGATTTTATGATCACTAAAAGAGCTATTATCTGTATCTCAATATTGAAAGAAGTAAAATAGGTTAGAATGGTGTAGTAGGCCTAAATAAAATTAATTTTACTACAAGATCTGGCATTTTGCCGGGTAGGAGGGAGAAGAAGAAGTATATGAGGCAAGATTATACATATTGTTGTAAGAGAGAAATTGAAGTTTGTATTTAATAGATGCAAAGTAAATATTGTTGGTTGAGGCATTAAAGTCACCAAGTACAATGGGAAGCAGGTTGAGAGTATAGACATCTTATATCTATTAGATAATAGTATTTTGAGCTTGAAGTCTAATAGAGGCATTATTGCAGGGAAGATAGGTTAAAATGATATGGAATTTGAAATCATGTTTAAAGAACAGGTCAATAAAGATAGCATAGCCAGGAAAGGTAGCTATGTTGTGTATATGAGGTGTTAGTGAGTTATGTATCATAATTGCAATACCGGCTTTAGAGTTTTCTGTACAGAACTAGAAGTAAGTACAGTCAGATCTCCCTAAGTGCACGCCCTTGGGACCACATTTTAATAACATGCATATAGAGAATAATAAGAAAAAGTATAATCATAAAAATTAAGTATATATTTGGGCTAGCACTTGAGTGTGCATTTAGAGAGGGTGTGCACTTATAGAGGGTGCACTTAGAGAGGTCTGACTGTATAGTGAGGGGTTATAAGGCGTTTTGAGATAAGTTGTTGCTAGCTAGTTTGGTTTCAGTAAGGCATATAATATCCAATTTGTTAGATAAACAGTAATATTTCCATATTTGTTGTTTGAGGTTTTGGTTGAAGCCTCAGATATTATGGAAAGGTTTAGTAGAGAGTAAGAGATATTGGATAGATCAGTATGGGGTTCAGAGGGTATGGATAAAAAAGAATATTGTGTATAAGATTTAAGAGGGTGTGGGGATTTGTGAAGATGGCACTTTGGTAGGGTACGATTAGGTGGTCAGGAAAAGGACAGGGTTCTTGAGAAATATAGATATAGGCTTCACTATAGTCAGCTTTAATAGAGATTATAAGTTTGTTTTGTAAATTGTCTCAAAGACTATGTTTGATAAGATAGAGAAGAAAGAAATTGATTGTTTAAGAAGATATAAGAAGTGGAAGTTGGTGATATTTGAGAAATTTGTTAATGCAGGTTGAAGAGTCACAGAAGTCTAAAGATATTGGAAGTGACATCTTAGATTTGTTTTTTACAAGGGTGCTCACTATATACTTGGCACTCACAGTTCTGCAAGAAATAGCAGTGCTCAGGTTGTGTGTTAGAGAACTGTGTGTCTCTATCTCTTCCGGGTAAATAGACTTGTCCACCTGTCTACTTATATTATTTTCCTTATTAACTACAATGGATATATCATTTAATAAGGTGGTGGCTGCATTTATGTTGTTTGTAAAAAACAGATTTATTGAAAAGAATGATCTAGAAATAAGGATTCTAAATTGGTAATAGGTTGGAAGTTAATATTAAATTTTTCATTTAATATTTTCTCTGCTTTAGAAAAAGCAGATTCTTTGTAGTGCTTGATGATTTGTAAGAAGGAATGTGATTAGTTTTTGATACAGTCAAAGTAGGTTATAATCCTGGCAAGAAAGTGGGTATTAACAATAGAGTATGTAGCTCTGTTAATAGCCTCTTGTTTGGAATTATTAGAAATATTGTAGTTTTCTAAGGCAGTTTGGTGGTAAAGGGTTAAGTATTTATAAAAGAAGACTTTGTAGTAGTTGGGGCTTGAAGTAATATTGTTGAGTTTGCAGGTTACTTCTTCTACTTATTTGGCTAGATCTTTAAGTGTTTTGGTAGGTATGGTAGTTTTAAGAGTAGCTTCATGTTTTTCCTCGATAAAGAATATAGATGGGTTGAGATAAGATTCATTGAGAATTTTATATTCTTTTTTTAGATAAAAAGTGTATGATTAGTTAAGGATATCTTTATAAAGTTAGTCATAGTTATGAAAGAATTTTTTATTTAAGTATTCATAGTCCTTGTTGTTGCAGGTTAGCATATGGAAGTTTGTAGCCTTGGTGGCTTCATGTTGACGTTAGAGAGGTTTGTGGGTTTTTGGAATTCAAAGTTTGGTGGTAAAAGGCTGCGAATTTCAGAGACAAATTGGCAGTAAATTTTGTTTTTAAGAAGCAAATATATCTTTTTTTCATTAGGTGGAGTATCAAATTGGTGAGTATTAATTGAAAAGAATTTATTAAACCATTCTTTGTAGATATCTAAAAAGTTGGTAAAAGGTGGAGTTTAGTAGTTGTGTAAAAATAAGGTTTTAGAGATGTTAAATAAGAGATAGATATTAAATCAAGAATCAGATTTAATGTCAAAGTAGGGTTTATCTTCATCAAAGCATTCGATAGAAGATTCAATTTTAGGGTGTTTAGATCTGAAGTCAAAGTCTTCTGTAAATTTTTTGTAATTTATAGTTTGGTAGTTGTTGAAAAGGTACAAATGTAGTCTTGCAATATTTAAGCAAAGTTGTAGACGATTTTGGGCCTTATAAGGTAGAACTGTAACTAGTGAGGCAAATATTTCTTTATAGTTAAGTTTGGTGAAAAGGACTGTAATAAATTGGTAGATAATTGTTTTGAGAGTGGATTCAAGGTAAGTGAATGGAATAGTGATGTCAAAGCTAATGTTGGAATTGTATTTGAAGATAATATCTGTTAAAAATTGTGGTTGTAAGCCAGCCATATGATGGAGAAGATGTTTAAAGAAGGCTCTTTAAGTAGGTTAATTAGGTTTTACAGGTTTAATTTCTCTTTCAGAAAAGAAATAATAAAGATGAGTTTTAAGGAATCTGAATAATTGGTAAGAGAGTTTGGTTTAGAGTTTAGTATTAGATCCTATTTCTTTAGTAATAGGAAAGTTAAGTAACTAATCAAATGATGGGTTAGGTTTGGGTTTGAGTTTGGGTTTGAAATCAGGTTGAGAGTCAAGTTGAGAAGTAGTGATGGGATTTGTAGGTTGGTTATTATTGTTTTTTTTTGTTTTTAGTATTAGTTACAGGGGGAAGCAGTATTATTAGAGGATTTAGTTATGTTTGGGTTTGAGGGTTTAATAGTATTATTATTTGTAAAGAGTTTGTTGGTAGTAGAGGGCTCTTGGTGAATGATAGGTTGATCGATCTCCATGCTTATACTAGGAGTATTTGTAGAGAAGTTTCTTGTATAGCAGTAAAAGAGAAGAGGTTATTAAGAGGATTTGGTTGAGGTTTAGGAGTTAGTATAAGCTGTTTGAAGAAGTTGTCGATAGCACTAGGTGTTGATGGTAAATCTGTTGCTTTAGTTTGAAGAGAGGGGAGTTTTGTTGGTTGGCTGGTTGAGTTGTTGCTGTTGTTAATGTTGGGGTGTATGAGGTGTAGATTGATTGTCTATTGTATCGTTATTTGAAAATCTTAATAGCTGTTTCATATATTGTCTGATAACATCATCAGATAGGCCAGAATTATAGGAAACTGATGAAGATGTGTTAGTGATGTAGCTAGAGTGATAATAGTTTTCACTATATTTAATAGAGTTGCCTTGAGGTAAGTAGTGGTTATTAACAGATTTGCAGTTAATTACTTGATTGTATGTTGGGCAGATGTGAATATAGAAGAGAGATGAGGGTGTGGCTAGTGTTTCTTTAGAGTGTGTTTGTTGTTGTAAGATTGGAGATTGTAAAATTGTTTTGGTATCTTTAAGTTTTTGCATAAGCTTTTTAGTTTGTGTAGCTGATGAAGTAATATTTATATTGAAATTAAAGTTATAAATTTTATCATCTTTAGCAATAAATTTGGTGTGATATTTTTTGCAGAGACAGATAATTATCACAGTTGAGAGTGGAGCAGGAAAAAGTGTGTAACTTTTTGGGAGTTGCAGAAATTTATTGAAGCAAGCTGTTGGTAAAAGCCTTTAGAAATTGCTTTGGCAACTTCTGGTTTGTCTTCATATATTGCAACTCTGTAGATTCCAGAGTTGTTTTGATAAAAGTGATTGAGGTCAAGAGTGTCAGGCTCTTGGCTTGTTAAGGTAGATATTTTGGTTAATTGCTATAAGGTCTGTTAGGAGTGTATTTAGAAGTGTGACAAGTAATTATTAGGTATAACAAATAATTATAGAGGTAAGACAAATAATTATAGGGTGTAACAAATAATCATAGAGTGTGACAAATAATTATAGAGGTGTGACAAATAATTACAGGGTGCCGAATAGACATAGTCTGATCTTCATGTGTGACAGGTATATGTGTTACATTAATTTGGTTGGTGCTAAAGGTTACTCTATTTAAATTTAATAAGGCCAAATTTGTTAAAGTTTTAATTTTGTATTGAGTTAAAAGAAATTAAGTTTGGTTAGTATAATTTGAAGTGAACTACTAGAATTTAGGGCCCAGGCAGTGTGGGTAACGCAGTAGAAAGTTACACAGAAAACGTATCTAAGTGTTTTTTAGGAAGGCAAAAGACAAAAGAAAAAAAAAAGAAATAAAGAGAGGTTGGAGTTTTTTTTAGTATAACTTCATCAGTTTTGGGTTTACAAGCTTGAGCTATAGCTTGTTATAAAGAGAACAACAACCTTCTTAAGTTTCTTAATCTTGGTGAAGAGGTTTAGATAGCTGTTTTCGAGTTATTTATAATTTTTAAGAAAAAAGACCAGAGGGCCGTTTTTCGATGAGTTTGAAAAGTTTAAAGCTAATATTTAAGTATTATATGTATTTTTGTATAAAGAACAAGTTTATTTAGTAGCAAAACTAAGATTGGCTTAGTAAAAAAAGAAGTTAGAAGCTGTTTTTAATTAATTAGATTGGAAAGAGTTTGTGTATGAGTAATAGATGAGAAGAGTTCTACAATTTTCCCCTATTATATTAATTTAGTCAGTGAGTATAAAGAATATTTATTAATAAATAGAATTAAAAACAAGCTTATAAATCAAGAACATAAATACTTATTTACTATTATATCTAAATTCATTTTATTTGTATTAATTTAGTTAGTAGATATAAAGAAAATTTATTTATTAATAGAATTAAAAACAAGCTCATAAATCAAGAGCATAAATACAGTCGACTCTGGATATAACGAACCTTTTTATAACGAACACACTATATAATGAACTTTTTTTTTCAAATTTAATATAAGTTCGGTATATAAAATATAGTAAATTACTATATAACGAACTTTTAAAAATTTTTACTATAAGACTCGTCAGTTCGTTATAAACAGAGTTGACTGTACTTATTTACAACTATGCTTAAATTCTTTTATTTGCATTAATTTAGTTGGTGAGTATAAAGAAAATTTATTAATCAATGGAATTAAAAACAAGTTCACAAATCAAAAACATAAATACTTATTTACTATTATATTTAAATTTATTTGCATTAATATAGTTAGTGAGTATAAAGAATAGTAATATAGACTGATAACAAATTCTTGGGCAGGGGCTAAGACAAAAATAGTATGGCCTGGTCGACCGGGTGACTACTTATAAAAAAAAATTTAGCCAATCAAATCACAGAATTCTGTATATATAACAGATAGATTATATATGTATCAGACATCTTTCATATTTAGGGTTTACCTAAGCAAAAATATTTAACCGTGGAAGTTTTTTTTGTTTTCGATTCAGATATAATATTATGTATTGTATAATATGCTGTCTTGTATATGTTTGCTATATAGTCATGAAATAACACCCACAAGCATTATTTATAATGACATCAATTAAGCTTAAATTTAAATCAAAAATTGAATTATATTCCCATATATTATTTCATGACTATACGGCAGTATTTTTCTGTATAAAAAATATCTGTGTCTTATATATTATATAGTATTTACAATGCTATTAATAATATTAATATCAATTATTAATTGATTTAACATTTTTTAACATATTAAATCAATGTATTTAGTTATTATTTCTCTCTATTCAAATATCACATTCTCTAATTCTTAAGTCTCAGCATTAGTGCAATCTTTATCTTGCTAATTCAATAATTAAAGTTTAATTTTATTAAGTGCAATTTGAATTTTTGACAAAAAGGGTGTGGCGACATAGTGAAGTAGTTAGGTTGTCATCCCCCAAGTAACAAGCCCAGAGTTCGAATCCCATCGGTGACAGAAAATTCGAAAAACTACTTGCATAACAGTAACTATTCGGTGGAAGTTGGATTATAAGAATCTGTAATCTGGGTCTAACTTTCTAATAAAGATAGTCTTATCACAGATGTGGAGCGTTTGTACCTTCTAATGAAAAAAGTAGCCATATTTGGTTAGGGCACATATTAAAACCCAGAAACTCTAATTCTGGATAGAAACTTACTTGGAAAGTCCCGAATATGGTATCTATTCTAGGGAAAATCCTAGAATAGAGGAATACAAACTGGTATACTATGAATAGCATAGTCGGTGTAAATACAAGATAAATCTATATAAGGGCAAATGCACTTGTATCTATAAAATGGGATAGATACTTGACTAATAAACTTCATATATAGTAATATATATATATATGAACACTTTAACAAATTAAGAACAATTAAATTATACACAAACAAAAACTTCCAACTATATATATTCCCTTACATATATGAACACTAAGCCTACTATAGATCCTTCTATAGACATGTCTAAGATCTGAAAATAGGATATTAAAGGTCTGGGTAACTAGACCATGGGTGGTCCTCAAAGTATCAGCCATCTCCTATACGCGGAGAACCAGATTTATGATGGCCAGACCCAACAAACAGGACAGGCTATAGTATTTTGCATAGCTGTGAGAGTTGAGCATATGGTGAGCGACTCTATAGAAGGACTCCAAAATGTCCCTGTTTCTATTTCATCAAACCCTACTGAGACTCCTATCAAAAATATTTTTTCTCTAACATCTACTCAATCTATTATCTCCTCTATCTTTATAAATACCTCACTACCTACAACATTACTTCCTAAAACTTTCTCCTCAGATGATTCAGACAATGATAACACATCTCCAACTACAAACACTCTTTTAGGCAAAATTAATAACCCTCCCCTCTCCAACCTACTTGATCTTTATAATCCTACAACATGTTTTAACAAATTTCTCCTTTATTATAGTTTTCAACCCCTATCTTCTCCACAAACACTTACTTCATTCATACAATATATCAAATCAAATTACCCAGATTATTTCTCTAAACAATACATTAGAAT
>CAJVPU010002447.1:0-10601 GCA_910591775.1 Dentiscutata heterogama | reverse complement strand
CCTCTGGCTTTTCCTCTTTTGTAACCCGCCCTACCCTAACACCCTTTCGGGATTAGCAATTGCCGTGAATGACCCTACAAGCAAATCTTTCCAAACCTCTAAACATCAAAATACTACTAAACCTACTTACTCAAGTAAAGCTAAAGCCAAAAACAACTCTCTTAACTCTTCTCTAACACTACTTATTTCAACTAACAATATTGAAAATACTAAACTACTTATCTCTATCTCCATGAATCTTGATACTTTTGCTGCTGACTTTTCTAATATTATTTTTTAATCTGATTTTACTAACTTTAGTAATACTACTTCTAACCCAGACCAACTATCTTCAACCAAACCAACTTATCCCAAGCATGATACTTCTAAAGATCTCGACTAGTTCGCTACCTATTCTATTACTGATAATATGAAATATAACACCTTCCTTAACACACTAGAACACCAATTTCTTAAACCAAATCTTATTGAATTTGCACTTGGTAAAATTGTTAAACCTACCTCTAATAATTCTAATAGTCAAGCAAAAAACAAAGAATCCAGACATACTTTTAACTATCTAATAGCCTCACTTGATGGCAAACATCCTCAATTTCTTCATGATCTAATTTTAAATGCAAACACTTTACTTAACAAAAATGCTATTATTCCTTTTAGTATTATTCTTGATACTTTTAAATTCCTCTTCTTTAAATTTACTACTGTACTCTTTACCCAACTTAATTACAAAAAAATCTTTTTATCACTCAGCTCTATTACTCTATACAGTATCTATAACCATAACCAAGTTGCTCTTAATCTTGCTCGTATTCATCTTTTTCTCCAAAATAAATATCATACAATCCATGCACAAAAATTTTTTGAAGATCTTAATATCAAACCAATCTGCTTTAAAATTCATTACTTATTTAGCAAAGATACAACTAACAAATCCTTATTTCAAATCCACCATAACACTTAATTTAATATTAATGTTGCTCTTAATATTTCCAAACAACAATTTACTAATGATTATAAAATTTCATCCCTCAAGCCTTTTACTAAAGATCTTGATAATTAGTTTTCTTCTTTTATCCCAATTTACTCTCAACAATTCATTCAACAATCTAAGAAAACTGAAAAAAGAATTTATAACCATATTCAATGTGAAGTTGCCACAACACTTGTTACAAAATGCAAAAAACTCCCTTCTATTTATAAAATCCCTACTTTTACCACACTTCGTGAATGCAGAAATGCTGTAACTAAAGCAACTCTATATTATTTTCATATATACAAAGCTAACAAAAAAAAATCTATATACTATCCTTACCACCAATACTGAACACTCTGAATTTTTCAACCAGCACACTTATCAAAATATTTACCAATATTTTTACAAATATTCACTTTTTTTTCTCTACCTCTGCTACACTTTCTACTTTATCTAACCAATTCTTTCCTATAACTCATCCTACACTTAACTTTACAATTTTTAACAAAGATGAAATATACCCAGCTATATTCTCTAAACTCTTCCTTACTCAATCCTTCTCAGACCTAGCTAACAAAACAAAAAATTTATATACTAAACAAAACAATGCTAAACTTAATATCAATCACAACATCTTTTACTTCTACTCCTATTTTAATAAATACCTTAAAGCTGCTGCTAAAAATGATAATATTTATAATCTCTTCTATGACAAATCAATCAGTAAACTTATCAAACTAACTACAGACCCTATATATATTGGCAGAGTTATTTCTTATTTTGAAATACTTAAAGTCTTTAAACAAATCTTTTTTCAAATTTGCACTAAATATAATAAAACTCATTTGCCACAAGCAGAACAACTTATTATTAATTACTACAAAATCACTACACCAATCTTATCTAATAATCTATTCTATGATCTACTATTCAAACCCAATAAACCCAATGAACCTGAATTCCAATATTCTTTTTTTAAAATCTTCTGCAAAAAACATAGAAGCAGCTACCACCTCTAAAATAATAATGTCCTCCACATTTTGTGGACTATTTTTAGAAAAGAATGATGTAAGTAGGCGAGCAGGAAAGCCTATTTACATAGAAGAATCAAGTAATAATGATTAGACTCAATGTACAGAGCAGACTCTAAATTCTTAAACAGCTATGAGAGCCAGGCATACAGTGAGAGATTTTGCAAAAGATCTTACTCTTTCCTCAAATACCTAGTTATTTCACCTTTTTGAGAAGACATGCTTTAACAAATTTCTTTACAAATACAATTTATCACTTCTTCTACTTCCACAAACTCTCAAATTATTTCTTCATCATTTGCTCAAACATTCTTTCTTTCAACCCTATAAAATATTAGTTAATATTATTATACTTGAAATATATATATATTTTGATATAAATGAACAAACTCTTCCTAGTCACTTAATTCTCTCTCCAAACCAATATTCAATCTATGTTTCTTCTTCTATTTTGTTATTTACAATTAGGGTTGTTAATGGAGTACTCCAGACAATAATAAAACATATAACCCACTCCGGAGCACTTCAGAGGTGGGTTATATGTTTCATTATAGACTGGAGTACTCCATTAACAACCCTATTTACAATAGATTATTAATTTATTTATTCAAATAGTTTATCAAAATTACAATATATCTTTCTATTCTGGTTCACAACTTTAACATTAATCTAAACTTTGCTAAAATCTCAATACACATAATAACCAAACTAATCTACTACAAAACAAATGAACAAATAACTTTCTTTTTCTTATACTTATACTCAATATTACTTCTTTCTTATTATTTACAATTCTATATCCTAATAGCATAGCAGACAATCTCTGTGATTGGTCAATTATTGTAGATCTACCCGTGATTTCCCGTGATAATTAACCAATCAAATTACATAATTTAAAACATTTATCATTTTAATATTACTAGAAATGAAAGAAAACTAAATAAAAAGAAAACTCTTCCCATAGATCACTCTTACCAAAACAAGAACAAAAGAAAAAACTTTCACGCAGAATTATTTCAAAATTTTATTAAGTAAACTGATACTCGGCTCTTAAGTAAAGTTATCCGGCACCTACAAAAGGACCTAAAAAAGGTGCCCTTTGTTTAAAAAGTTCTCTCTCTGACAAATAAATAATAATAAACACTCCAAAAGACAAAAAACCAGTTTTCTCATCCTCCCGCAAAAGCAGTCCTAAGGACCACCAATACCTAAACACATCACTGCAAAGTACTAACAGCCCACTACACCAAAACAACAAAAAACTTCAAACAACTCTCATTACTGAGCCTCAACTTGCCCCTAAAAATATGACCTCAGAAAGCTTCTCCGGCATCTTCATTTATTTTTTTACATCTCGCAAAGCTGTACAACAAGAGGCCACTGCCACTATCTCCCAGCTACAGACTTCAGAAGTAGAACACACAAAAAATTTCATCGAGATTACTATCACAGATTGGTCCAAACTTACCTTTGTTGTCAGCTTCTCTATTCCAGAGTACGTCAATGACTTCATTTTCTAAATCAACATTACCAAATCTGGCAGGATCCCAAACCTGGTCAATTATTCATCCCAATGGATCTGTAAATACAATGATCTCTCCCAATCAGTTCTATTCGATCTCACTACCTCAAAAAACAATATCATCAACATTAGCACCAAACTTCCTAAATCTACTCGCAATTGTGACCTTAATACAATTACCAACGCCTACGAAAGCAATATGAAACCTTACACCAAGGCAAAAGGTACTGCAGACCTGCCCAGAATTCTGTACAACACTATAGAACAAATAGAATCTGACAATGAATCCAACAAAAGCAACATAGAAGATGTCACACAACACACAATCAGCAACACCTCTATACCTATTCCTATGGACCTACCAAGGCCTCCCACCAATATTATATCAGATACAAACAAAAACGCTAACAACACAGTCAAGTTAAACACAAACCTCTCCATTATAGCCACAACTGTCACACCTTCAACTAGTAACACAACCACTAGCAATGCCACTGCATCCAACCCGCCCAGGCCAAGTACGCCTACCAAACAAATTACCTCTATGTTAAACCTAACAACCACTCCTAATACTATAACCACCGAGGTTACAACCAGTACCAACACCAACCGCAAGAGGTCCAGAAATAACGTATCCCCACTTATTGTAGCTCCAAACAAAGTGGCTAAATCTACACCCGGAAGTACCTTCAGACCTCTCCCCGCTACCCAAACTACCACAAGCAAACGCTCATATAGCCAAGCCACCAAAACAAACCTCAATCTTTTATCAATAGACACTCCAGATGACATGGAATAGGCAACACTAGTACATCAAAGAACCAGGCATACCAACACACACTTTGCCCCAGAAGCCTGGACCTATAATCATATCGCTACCACTCTCAAGACCTCTAGTAGAATCCACAAATTTGTCAGCTACAAGCTATCCACAACCCATACACAACACAACTTACCAGAAGCAATCTTTCTCAAGTTTATCCACTGTGATACACGGTTCTTTACTACATTCACACGCAACTCCAAAACCATGCCCACACATCAGAAGGAATATACCAACCTCTTCAACAAAGCTCTCAAAGCATACAAAGAAGAACATGATATTACACTAACAAATTGTACTACCCAAAACACTATTAGTACTATGCTTAAACGAATGCTAATTGCACAGTACCTTTCCAATATGAATTTCTCTAGCATACTACAAAGAACTATCTACAGAGCAATCCACTATGCAAGAGGCTTTCTACAAATAAACGGCACGGATAAGGACACCTACCAAGAAGTCAGAGACCACATCAACAAAGCCTTCGATAATAGGCTCATCTTACTTCCCAACTCCCCAGACCAAATACCATCTGAAATATATAACATACTCCTCTTCAAACTCCCTATTACACAATGCTCACACACTAGAGCTGTAGTAAATACATTAAGAAGAGTCTTCAAGTTTACCAAGCTCCCACCATCATACGTCACCAAGCTTCCTACACTCCCCGCATACTACAGCGAACTCCCATCTAGCCTACACCAACTTTTTCCAATCACCCACAGGTTAGCACTTCAACACCTGGCAGCATACAAGAGGAAGCTAGCCGATTTCTATACAGTAACCCAAATTCCAGATGCATACTTTAGGCTGCCACCCCCAAAAAGCCTCTACTCACCATCTACCAGGAACTTAACTCTAGAGTCTGCAAACTTTTTCCATTTAATCAGGCAACATCAGAAATCCCACTTACTGAAGTAGTAGCAATACTTAGAGAGTATTTCACATTCAAACTTCTACCCAACGACTACTTTGTACCTAAGCCCCCCCTCCCTACAGACCCAAGCAAAATCAAAACCAATACTGAATTCATATATCCCATTATGAATGACGCAACAGCAAAAGAGTTCATCAAGCAAGTTACTCCAAAATATAGAATTAAGTTCCCTCTTCCACCTGAAATTATGCAAGCAAACCCTACAGAGAAACCTAATCTCCCTTCTGACCCACAAATCGTGGAGGACTACAATATTACTCTGCCGATTTCATCACCTAAACAACTCACAAAAATTGTCAGGCTTCTATGCAAATACTACTACTTCACACAACTCCCCTCTAGCTGGATTCAAATAAACGACACCAACATCCCTAACCCAGAAAATACCAGTACCAATATGACTTTACTGACTATCCCCAACGACATTGATGAGATAATCCAAACTCTATCCAAGCAGGAAGTCATAGTCTCACTTCTAATCCAAAAAAGCAGGATGTTACCCCAACAATGAAAATCCTCAGACAACACTTTAAGATCTGAACAATTCCAGATACCCTCCTACAACTCCCACCACTACCTACTCCTAAATAGAACATTTTTGACAATATCTATGCACAAATCCTACCTCTGTCTCCTAGTACTGTCCAAAGCTTTGCACTTGCTCCAGAAACAGACTCAACTGACAACAACTCGCAACTCAAAACAGAAAGCCACCCCATAGCAATAAGCACCCAACCCATAGTAGCCTCTACATCTACACCCGATCTAGTACATACACCTCCAGAGGACAACCCAACTCCAATGGACACAAACAAACACTCCAATGAGTAATTTATCACATCTATACCCTCTTACACTCTCAATTGGCACACACAATGTACAAGGTTTCAACACAAACACAAAAAGGGAAACATGGGAACATTACTGCCTACAACACAACCTCAACATAATTAGCTTAACAGAAACTAAACTCTCCCAAGAAACAGTCCACAGAAAGCGGTACAAGACACAACACTAAACTTATCTATGGTCATGTACAGAAAGCTCTCGTGCCAGAACAGCTATGATGATCTGCAACCATCTAGCACCTTATATTCACAAAGTATTAACAGTGCCAGGCTATGCCATAGCAATTGACCTCCTGTTTAAAAATGATTTCAAGTTCCGTATAATATCTCTTTATCTGCCAAGTAGTGATGCACAACTCAGACTACAGACACAAAATACTATTATCCAATGGCTCCAGCAGGCGACCACACAAAGCACTTTACCAATCACACTTGGAGACTTCAATGCCTCTACAGAGAACATACATTCACAGTCTACCAAACTTAAACTTCTTCAGTATCTGGCATATAACAACATGTACAACCTGGCAGCACATTCCCAAAAATCTGCCCCTACCTGGCACAGAGCTAATCTCTGTAGTGAAATTGACTTTATCTGGGCCTACCAACTGATCCTTCAACACCTCACAGACTTCGAAATCGAAGACCCTAATACTAGTACTCTAAGTGACCACAAAATTCTAATCTCTCGCTGGCTATTCCCTTTTGCTACTACAGGACAGTCCAGACACAAAACTCAAACACAAAGAAATTAAACAAAATTGGATATTGTTATCAAAATAGTAATAGTAAAAATTATATAAAGAGTAGTTAAAAAATATTCACTATGTTTGTTTAAATACTACATGAAAACAAATAGCAAAACAATCTAAACTTAAGTTGAATCTTGACAATTAAAAGAAATATCTAAACAAAACTAGAAAAAGAAAAAGACTATTTATTAGAAAAATATAAAAAATATTCAAAAACATATTTAAATATTTAAAAGTTAAAAAATTAGCCAAATAAATTTCAATTTTAAGACTAATCTAGAGTGTTAGAAATAAAATAAATAAATTATGTCTAAGGTGTCTCAAACCTGATGTTAAACAAAAACCCAGCCCATGTTACTGGTATTTTAGTACAAAATAAGCCAAAAAAAAGAATAAATCAATATTAATATGCTATATTAAAAAATTATCTAGCATATAAACAATATCTATCATATTTTTCTAGAAACTAACATAAGCAATTAGAAGCCCAAAGTTAATTTTTCTTTGTAAAAAAAAGAAACTTGTATAAAAAAAATTAGTAACAACAAGATAAATTGCTAAACATTATCCAGAAATATAAACTTGGACTACTATTAGCCCAAACACATAACTACTTCATGAGTGCCTATCTGGATATAGAAATAATTTTTAACAAGCCACAAAATTACTACTATTAGCTACAAATATATAATTCTATACAGTAATATATTAGATTATGCAAAAAATATTAGCAATAAATAGAAAAAAAATTTTTAAAGAAGCTATATACTGTATCTATAGAGGTCTATTTACAGAATAGGTATCAATATAGTCAAACCACTTCTAGTAATATTTAGACTAAATTGTTATATTGTAGTAGCCACTAATTATATAACAAAATAGCCAGAAGTGCATGCTATACAAAAGGATATAGCTAAAGAATAGTGAAATTTATCTATAAAGATATTATATACTATTATAAATACTCAACAAATCTTTTGTCGAATAGAGAATCTCATTTTAGAAATCAGCTAATCAATAATTTTTTTTTTGATATTAAGAAAGATCTTGTTCATATCTTTATTTAATAATTTATATAAATAATTATATAAAGCTATATAAAAACTTAATTTGTATAATAACAAATAAATATAAATTACATGCAAAAATAAAAGCTTAGACAAAATTATTTGTGATCTAAACCTACTAGAGTGGTTAAGACTTACCTAAATTTGAATAGATAGAATATAGTTAATAAATATGCTATATTTAATCCACATAGTAAACATAATACTAAACTTTAAAGAAGTCTGTTCTAGAAAAAAACAGATATTAGATTTAGAATATAAATGGTTAGCAAAGCTACAAGGGCAGCTGATAATAGATATAGTTCTGTTTCTTTTATGATTTTGAAGTAAAGAGAGATAAAGTAGTATATTAGATATAGAGCAAGTAGGAATCTGATAGGCTTTTTTCTAATATGAGAAGTTTGTACAATATGAGATCTATATATTGTTATAAGTAAGATCAGAAATTTTAAGAAGTAATTCTATAATTAGTTGTGAGGCTTGTAAGTAAAAAATATTGAAAGAGTTTAGAGATTGAATTAGGGGTTTGGGAATAAGGCCTTTAAGTGTAGAGAGGAGTAAATAAGAGTATAATATAGATGGTAAGAGACTGAAGAAAAGATAAGAAAAAATCGTATATATTAAGTTGTTAAGTTAATATGTAGTAAAATTGAGGCTAGCATTAGAGATAATTTCATAAATAGAAGTATTGATATTTTGAATTAGAAGAATATTATTAGAACATGTATACCAGTAAAAAGGAGTATCTAAGTTATTATATGAAAAACAGTTAGGAGATATAAATATAGAGGAATATATAAAATGAAAATAAAAATTAGTTGGTAAAATATTTAGAAGTAATTTAATTTTGAAAAATTTTAAGTAATTTAATTTGAAATCAGTAAAATTATGTAAAATTTTTTAGTTATTGTTGAAGTATAGCCAGAAGGCTTGCTAGTCAATTAAGTGAGAAAAGTGTAATTATTCTTGAGTACACTATTGTAAGGACTATAATGTGATAATATATACTTTGCGAATTGTTTTAATAAAGTATCTAGTAGAGCTTTCAATATAGATATTATTCCAAAGTAGAGTAGAGTATGAATTGTAAAAATTTGTATAATTAAATTGTAGAATAGGTAAGATAGAATGGTTATTTGCAAGCAGGTCAGCAAGGTTGTTGAAAAAATTATTTGAGTAGACTTGAACTTTATAAAAAGTAAGTTGAATATTAAAGAATTTTAATATATTAAGAAGTATGTACCAGATAGACCAAGCATTAAATTTAAAGAGTTTAGAGAAGTAAGATAAAGAGATTGAAGTTTGTTAATTTAAAAATAATAAATTGTAAGTCAGTAAAGATTTTGATAAGAATTGTGAAAAAGTGTGGATATAGCAGATATAATTGCAATTAGTTTGGCTTTATAGCAGGAAGGCCAATTGGAGATTTGAGCAGAATAACATAACTATTTTGACTTGAACTTAGCCAATACTCATAGAGCAATAGTTAGTACAAATTTGTTTTATAGAGCTATCTTTATAAAAGATAAACTAATATTGAGAGAAATTAGAAAGTGCAATATAAGATAGTTTTTTGAAAGCTTCACTTTCATGAAAAATGTTTGAAATAATTAAGTCAATAATATTGATAGTTGGCAGAGTTGGTATATATGAAGGATATTTAATATTTGTAGAGCGAATAAGATTGATATAATTAGTATTGAGGTTAAGTTGCTTGCTTGCATTCTTTCTTTAAAAAAGTGAATAGAAAGAATAGTTGATATTTTTAGAGTGCAACAACTAGTTATACAATAGAAGTTAAGATTGCAACTCTGGCAAAAAGTACAAGAACTAGGGTAAGAGATAGTAGTATGGAGTAGAAGTGTTGATATTATATTGCTAATGTGTTATAGAAATTTTATTAGATTGAGAAAAGGCTTATGAACTTGACTAATAATAATATTATTGTTATAATAAATTAATACCCGTTTTGAAAAATGAGTTAGTTTGATATACAAATAGATTGATGCTAGTAGGATGAAGATGAGGAGTATTAGTACAATAAATATTATTATTAAGAATAGAACTTTCAAAATAAGTAAACCAGAGTGGTTTTTTCTCTTTGGGGATATGTAAGAGTCAAGAAGATAGATATAACTAGTCTAGAAGAGTGTTGTTGTTCACAAAGCAAAGATATTCAAGATAAAAAATATTTTTATGACAAAGTTGTTGTTTAAAAGTATTGTACTTGGGGCGATTAGATAAGATATTTTTAAGAAATATATTGCTATCATTTATAGTTTTAGGTTATAAGAAATTAGAGTATGAATACATAGAGATTTGAAAATAGTTTGGCTGTTATATAATTTTAAAGTTAGTAAAGTGTTTGTTTGGGCTATTAATAATCAGATAGGGATATGAAAGTATATTAGTAGAAGACTAGAGATTATTTTAAAGTTGCTAAAGTCAGATATGAGTAGTACCAAGTGTTAAGCAATTGTTGATTTGATTTGGAAAGTTGCTAATGTGGAATTGTAGTTGAATGTTTTTTTTTTTTTTTTTGGTTTAAGGTGACCCCTATGGCCAGGGGCTTTTTATTAGATAATTAACAACGTTTACAATTATGATGAGGGTACAACTAGCCACATGTACAACTTTTGGTT
>CAJVPU010002446.1:0-10605 GCA_910591775.1 Dentiscutata heterogama | reverse complement strand
AGAACCCAGGCGGACTACTTAAATTAGGTACCAAAAGTACACGTGTGGCTAGTTGTATCCTCATGAAATTGATGTAACATCGTAACTATCTGAATAAAGCTACGTGCCAGAGGCCTAAGTGGCCACCTTAATATTTAAAAAAAAAAAAAAAAAAAAATTACTTCAACTTAACACTAATTCTTTCTCTTTCTTCTCCAAACTAACAACAAACAATCTTATAATAATAAACATCTATCTAAACAATAACCAGATCTATACATACAACCAAACTGTACTCAATGCAATCTATATGAAGATACATTATATCTACTTCAATGCTCTAAAACAAAATATAATCTAAAACAAATTCTAAATACAATAACTCAAAATTACTTTGCCCAAAATAACAATATGAGACTCCAAACTCAAATTCTACAAAAACTAACAACTTATTTACTACCTTCAAATAATTTGAACTAAATGCTACTACATCATATCCTTCAAGGCCTATTTACTAAACAACTACTTACAAATCTTTATATAATTCTAAATTTCAATACACAAAACTTTTGTATTTATCTTTTTAACTCCTTATTTGAATAGTTCAAAAACTTAATATGGAAAACACATGGATACCCCAATACAGGCCTTCATTTTATAAATAATAAGTATTTGAGATGAGAGCAGATGGTATCTAGCAAAAAAATCTTCTTAGCACACTCAAAAAAATGCTTATTCGAAATTCAAGGTGCCCAACTTAAATGAGCATAAATCTGCAAAGTTCAAATACTATTAAATGCCTTTTTTCATCTTAGTTATGCTTACCGTTTTATAGCAAATCCAAGAATATGTTAACCGTTAGAAAAGATTTTATTTAAAAAAAGGGTATAAATATTTAATTTTCTGAACTTAATTTAAAAGCGAGAAGAAATGGGAAGCGTGAAAAAAATTATACTACATATATATATGCTCTAGTTTGAGTTTGTATTTCAATAAGCATTTGATTATCGAACGTGCAATCTGAGTTAATTTTCGTTAATGTCACATTATTTATTGTGTTATCGCTGTAATCACATACTTCGGAGTTTGCCCACCTATACTATAGAAGATCCAAAAACAATCCACATATGGGCGGAATTTTGATTTTGGTTATTCGAATTTTAATAATCACAACATTATATTAAAAATTTTCACCCATATGTATTAATCTTAACATTTTGATCACGTTTGTACGGTATTCCACAAAATCCCAAATGGCAGATTCCGAAAGGACTTAATACCGACAAAGTTGGCCGGCATCAGTTATAATGCTGACCAATTTAGTCGGTATTATGTTGCTTCGGGAAATGGCTTTCGGGATTTTGTGGTAGAACTGGTTTGTACAACCAAAGTGTTAAAGTATACAAAATGACTATTGATAGATTGACATAAACTACGATCACTAAGAAACATTATCATTAATTTGGACCGCAAAAATCCGACAAAAAAATTATTAAAAATAGAAAAATCTAGAAATTGGCAATCTAAATCTATAGCGAATAATATACTTTACAAATCATTTTAATTTAAGCTTCTGCAGAACAAGAGCTAGAGCAAGAAGGTAGATAAGGGTAGATTATATAACTCGCTTTTAAATTTTGATACATTTAATTGACTTTTTTTTTAGGGTTGTAATATTAGATAATCCAAACAACAAAAGTCAAAATTGGCTCACACTTTTAAGAGAGTTGTTTAAGGGCGTTAAATAAGGGCGTTACATAAAAGCGTTAAAAGTTAATAACCCGTTATTCAATAACGATCATTGGTTAAAAAATTATATTTTAACTAAATAATAACTTGTTATTTTTAGTACGTATAATTACTATATATATAGGTAATATACTGTATGTATTTAAGCATATCAGTTTAAACTACAAAAATATCTAGTATATAATTATATATATATATATAGTAAATAAGTTAATATTTGTACTAGAAATAACTGGTTGTTATTTAGTTAAAATATGTTTTTTAACCAGTGGATAATGGTTTTATTGCGGTTGTGATTGCAGGTCATGATGTCATGTAAAATCACGGGGAATTAGACGATGTAACTGATCAATAGATTACAACGATCATCACAAAAATCATTTTGCAAAGAGCAATAACACCTGTCTTCAAATAAATTTGCAATCAATTCAGCAATTCTGACAGAGTATCGGTATGATTAGATCGTCAATGAACATTACATAACTGATAATCTGTTACATAAATAGGTACGTACGTACACTCATAGAAAGTTTATCTTAAATTATATTACATGTTGACATTTTTCAGTTATTCCCGATATATAAATTAATTATGTACGTACAGTATAAATTTACTCAATAATCATAGATTGTCGGATAATCCATTTATTAGTTTTTGCACCCTTTTGTTAGTTCTTCCACATTTTATTAGTTTTTCTAGCTTTCATCAGTTTCTCACCTTTCATCATTTAATCAGTTAAGGTTTTAATTGACGCAAGATCGAACTGTTTTACGTTCGTCAGTGTGAGACCTTCAAGTCTTATTACGGCTATGCTTCAGGCGGTGACGAATTTATCACACTAATTACACGCAGTTTCAGCTCAAGTACGTACGTACTATACGTACAGTACATAGTATGTAATATAATTCTGTGTTCACGATTTACAAATTAAGGTGTAATACAATTAATGTTACACAGAAATCAAGAAATTTAATTGGGACCGTGCATTAGGCGATGATCTGTAACGCGAAGTGATGCAATAGAGTTACGACATAAGCTTTAGCTAGTTACGGCTTAAGCCGTAACATCATTGGGCCGATTCTATTGCATCAAAGTAGCGTGTATATTTTGCGTAACATAGATATATTTAGTTTATTGAGTTTCAAAAGCGTTATGTATAAATTGCAGCAGTATGTATCAAATTTTGGTTTAAAATTTCTTGACTCTTCTAAAAATGATAACATTACCAAACGAATGCTTTTTCGAAATATTTATTAATCTAAAAGGTCACTATAGAAGTTTATTTTCATGTCTTCTTGTAAACCGGCAATGGTGTAGAAATGTTGTACCAATATTATGGAATGAACCGGACTTTTTTGAAAATAGAAAACTTGTAAGAACGTGCCTTTTATCGTTAAACGCAGAAGAACAAGCATTATTAATTCCATTTAATATAACTCTTCCAACTCATCCAAAACCATTATTTGAATACACAACTTATACTACAGTATTCAAGGTTTTTTCGGATAGTGGGATCACAAATTGGCTTAATATCGAAGGAAATTGTTCTTCAGGATCAATAAACGTGGTTCCGGCTATTAGATTTTCTTTGATTTCAATGATTTTAAGAACAAATAAAAGGCTTAAACATTTAAGAATTTATGGATTTATTTATAGTAGAGTGATAAATTTATTAGCCGAAATTCTTTATAAAACTAACACACTAACATTTTTGAGTCTTTGGAATAATCAACTTGGTTCCGTAGGATGGGAAATTTTGTCAGAATCTTTATGTACAAATACTACTCTGACCGATTTAAGTCTTAGAAAAAATCAGATTGATTCTGAAGGAGTAAAATCGTTAGCAAAAGCTCTTTGCAAGAATACTACTTTAACTCATTTGGGCCTTTATGATAATCAACTTGACAGTGAAGGAGGAAAATTATTAGCAGAGGCACTTTGTAAAAATACTACTATGACCTCTTTAACTCTTGAAAAAAACGGGCTTGGTCCTGAGGTGGGAAATGCATTAGCTAAGGCACTTTGTAAAAATTCTACATTAACCCTTTTGAATCTTTGGAGTAATCATCTTGGTTCTGCCGGTGGGAAGGCTTTAGCAAGAGCCTTATGCAAAAATACTAGTTTAACCTGTTTAAAACTTCATAACAATCAACTTGGTTCGGAGGGTGGAAAGGCGTTAGCAAAAGCTCTTTGTGTAAATAAAACTTTAACTTCATTAGGTCTTTGGCTTAATCAAATTGGTTCTGAAGGGGGAAAAGCATTAGCAGAAGCTCTCTGCAAGAATTCTACGTTGACCTTTTTAGATCTTGGAGATAATCAACTTGGTTCTGAAGGAGGTGAAGCATTAGCAAAAGCACTTTATAAGAATACCACTTTAACTTTCTTAGATCTTTGTGATAATCAACTTTATACTGAAGGTGGAAAAGCATTTGCAAAGGCTCTCCGCAAGAATACCACTCTAATTACCTTAAAACTTTATAACAATCGAATTGATAGCACAATTTTGAATATAATTAGTAAATTACTTAGAAACAATAAAAAAAGTTTTTAATAACGTATTACTATTTATATTATAATGTATGCTATAACTTAATTTTTTATCTAATTTCCTGATACACGTATAGTAGAAATTGTAAATTTAGATTATATGATAAAGATCTAGAAGAGTTAGTGAATTGGTGAGAATAATAATACTAAAGTTTTTAATTATTAAATGTCTGAAAGGTTAAGTCAGTATTTCAAGCTTAATTCGACATGCTGAGATTTATCATACAGCATGATTATTATTTCAAACGTAATTTATTCTATTTACGTTAATCTTTTGCTATGACTGCAGAGCCGATTAAGCTTTTTCTGCAATAAAAAAGCAAATGATTTCTCAGAGTTTCGAAACCGATCCATACGTATAATATGCAATACTTTGCACGTATATATGCATATATGACCATAATTCTCTATCCCCTTCGGTATAATTTTCAAATTATTAAAATTACATTTTTCGCAGCTGTACTACAGTACTATACACGTGTACATTTCATGAAATGGAATGATTGTTGATGAAACATGTTAGCTGCAAGTCAGGTCGTTTGAAGTTGAACCTTCGTTTAACATTATCCACCCTCAATTTCCTGATCTCCTACTCAAATTAAACAAGATAGAAGTGACAAATTAGTCGATATAGTTGTCGATATAGTTGTCAGTACGATAATTGGGATTTTCAGTACACTATATTTTTTATAGTTGTTTAATTTCTCCCTATGTGTAAATACAAATGCAAGTAGCATTAAACGAGGTTTCAACTTTCAAAGGGCCTTATTCTTTAGTGAGAAGATATTTAAATATTTCTTTATCAAGTATCCTGAATAAATTTTGGTAGGAATAAATGACTGGGCTTAGACGAGACTACAATGAGAAGACTTTAAGATAAAATTTAAATTCTAATTTGTAGAGTATTTTCAACACATTAGATTATTCTTAATACCATAGACAAATAGAAGAGAATATATATATATATATATATATTTATTAAACAGAAAGCTGTTGTTTTATACATGAATTTGGCTAAATATGAAAATCATATTTATTAATTACCGACTTATTTACAGTATTTATTTATATAAGTCGTTATCACTATAAAACTTGAATTTGATTGTTACATAAATATCAAGATAATATCTGAAATGGTTTACATTTTCTTCGTCACATAATACTAATTCATTTTGTGAAATCTCTAAAGCTTTTGTTATTTTGCTCTCTCAGATATTCAGTTCACCGTCGATTAAAATTGACATACGTACGTGTATTTAAAATTTATACCGATTAAAATGTCAAATTTTAATGCAAGTTTAATAAAGCATTTTAAATAGGTATTTTTTTTTTTTTTTTTTTTTTTTTGCAATATGGGTTCGAATATTTTTATTTCGTTTCTTTCACATCAAGCCTTGAAAAAATTAGTGCAACTATATAAATAATCGAAAAAATGAAGATATAAAATGGATCGTTCAAAATACAAAACCCGTCAATAAACTTGAAAGCCTAAGCTTAAATGTTGGGTTCCTATTACCTTTAAATTAGTTGGTACTATCGGAGAAATGAATGTTCAATCAGATAGACATAACTGTGGCACTCAAATCATGATGGCCAAGATAATAGTAAAAATATAATTAAATAAGTATAAAAAAAATTATATAATAATAATTCTTTATGCACTGATGACTTTCCCAGTCTTGACATAATTCCCAACAAGCAAATTTATCTCTTATAAATGCTATATAGTACCCAATAAACATAACACAACTAATAAGACTTCAAATATTATGAATAAAAACATAAAATTAAAAAATTGGCCAATATTAGTGATACAATAGAATCATCCCAATAATGTTATGGCTTAAGCAATAACTGCTAAAGCTTAAATTATCACCGGCAAATCAGGCACAAATCGTAATTGTTATGAACCTGATTTGAAACAGATATTTGGCGAAAATAGGAGACCTTTAAGAATGCCGATAGCTCTATAGGTAAATCGATAAAGCTTGTCTTATAGCTTTTTTGATTGACCTATAGAGCTATCGGTATTCCGATATGTGTTGAACGCCTTTATGAACCCGATTTTTATCTTAAAGGTCTCCTATTTGCGCCAAATATCTTCAAATCAGGTTCAGGGATTACGTGATGCCGATTTGTGCCTTATCTGCCATCATTCGACCTGTGTATAGAGCAACTGTATATAGTAAATTGTGATGCGCTATCAATAATTAAATTGTTAAATTATAAATGCTATTTCACAACAAAGTCAAGTCATTTTTCAATTTTTAAATAAACTTGTAGAGTATTATTTTCTGATTCTAATAATATCAAAATATTGCTACTAATATAAACAAACTATTATTTATATGAAATGGTATTTTTGGTTATAGTAAAATTTATAGCAAAATATATCAAAATTTACTATACCGTATTTGCGCGTAATAGCGGGCCGGGCGTTATTTTGAGCCACGGCCCGAATTAAGATTAATTTAGGCCGAAATTTGAAATTACGCCCCTGCGCGTATTTACGCGCAAATACGGTAAATTGTTATATATGCCATTTCTGTATCTTGCTCATTCCACAAGGTCTTAGCCCAAGGCTTTCATACATTCTAACTAAATCCGCAAATAAACATTTCTTTTTATGCACTTTCTTTTGCTGTTATTAATCAGAAACTATATAAAGATTATTTAAAACATATGTTAGTAACCTTCTTACTTAACAATTCAAAAGAAACTCTTAGATTTAATGTCTCATTTACTTTTTTTAAAATGGTTTATTTCGAGTGATCAAATGAGATTAATTAAATTTGGTGCTTTATATTAGCTATTTGTATATCATTTAATATTATATAAATAGAGCAAAAGCCCACAGAGAATATGGGCATAAAAAAAGCAGTACATAGCTAATCAAATTTGTGAAATGGTACAGAGATTATTCTAGAAGACAAATTTCTAATTTGGTAAAATCTCTAACTGCATTGTTATTAAATATAGATTTTTTTATTTTTTTTTGTATATAAACAATATTGGTAGTAGTTTACTTAGACTTTTGAGTTTAAAACTCTATTTTTTGTTTAATTTTTAATTTTTTTTTTTGAAATTCCTCATGATGCATAATCTGTATTTGAGATGCAAGGTGGCATATTTTATTATTTCAATATCTTATACAGTTTATTACAAGAAATTATTAGTTATATATTTAATTACTATGTATATTATCTGTAGAGCTACTTTATTGGGTATTCTCTAGCCCTTTTATTCCATGTGTTGATAAGTCTACCACTTTGTAATATTCTGGGTTCCTAATTCCATGGTATAAAATTCTGCTTTGCAGCAGTCTACAGTTCCTTATTGCCACAGCCTTAATTTCTTGTATTTTCCTATACAATATTGTATATCTTTTTTCTAATTCTGTACTTGGACTCTATGTACCTTTTATTTATTACTTGCCTATCAACATACTCATTAGGCTCTATATTTCTAGTTTTGGCCCTTCTGGACTTTACTTCTATATATCTTCTGTATTTACTAGTATTTTCTTATACAGACATTCTACTTAAAATTACTCGAGATCTGTCTGAAAGAAAAGTGCTTTCTGAAGAGAACCCAGGTCTTTTTCTTTTATTAAATCTATAATACAGCCTTTTTGTTCTTATTTGGGCCCTTTTAATAGGGAACACCATGGTCCTGATTTGGGGTTCTTCATGTTAATGATTTTCTTTTGTTAGATTTTTTTCTTTTTCTGGATATTGCACAACTTTATGACTATATTCTGCAACTTATTACTAAGCATGGTTCTAGCAGAGGTAGATTCTTCCCATAGGTTTCAAACTTATAACCTTGTGCTTGAGACCTGAGAGTGCTAACTATTACACTACTGACTTGCAGGTTTTGTTTAATTTTAGAGACTTTGATTTTTTATTTTTTTTTTCTACAGATTTTTAAAGTTTAGATATAGTTTAGAAATTTAGATATAGTTTAGAAATTTAGATAGTTTAGAGTTTTTAAAATAAGTTTAGACAAGTTAAAAAATATATTTTTAAAGTTTAATATAGTTTAGAAGTTTAAATATAGTTTAGGAGTTTAGAAATAGTTTAAAGTTTTTGAAATAAGCTTAGAAAAGCCAAAACTAGTTTAGATTTAGATATTTTACTCAAAACAGTTTAGAGCAGTATCATTAATTCTCACTAAAGATTGAGAAATACATCTAATCAAAAAAACTATAGAAAGTATAAGCAACAATATAAACTTATTTAAATACTAAAAGAAAATATAATATATAATAAAATAATCTATTATACAGATAGCTCACTTGAAGAAGAAGAAATAAAGAATTACAAAGTAGAGTATAAAGTAATTTAACTTGATAGTAAAATTATAATAGTTAAAGAACTTCAACAAATAAGAATAATGAAAACTTTGGTTAGTACTATAGAACCATTACGAGAGTCAACTAGAATAAATCAAGATTCTTCTGTGACGCTTCCTGAAATAACTGGATCTATTGTTAATGCTAATAATACTATCGCCGCTCAAGATATAAATATAGTTCAGAGTACTCAAGATATAAATATAGTTTAAGGAGAGTTTCAAAATCAGCATTCTATTTTTAATAACTGCCATTTTACAAATGTTACTTTTAACTTTTAAGATGTGAATTTTTTTTTTTTTTAACCTTTTTTTTTTTTATAGCATAGTAGTGTATACTGTAACTGTAAACATTTTTTTATATAGCGTGTATTTTTTTTATAATATACAACTTTTTTTAATTTATATGAGAAATTCCTTCAATGACTACATTTGCTAAATCTAAATAGCAATTTAAAACTGGTACAGTATAATATGTAATAAAATTTGAGAAAGCTAAAACCAACTTTGTAGTATTAAAACTATTTAATTGATCTGTTAAATAATAAGTATAAAGTAAGTTTGAGAAATTATAATAATAATAGCACAAGTTCAAATTTAAGTACTGACTCAGCGAAGAGAATCTGAAAAAAAAACCTAATTAATTCTGACCCTAACCAAGAGAATTTAAAGTACTGACCCTACTAAAACAAGTTAATTAATATAATGATCTCCCTAGCGAAAGTGCAAATGCTAATTAACATAATGATCCTGTCCAAGACAATCTTAAAAGTGCAAGTGCTAATTAACGTAACAACCCTGTCCAAGACAATCTTAAAAGTGCAAGTGCTAATTAATATAATAACCCCAGCCAAGACAATCTTGAAAGTGCAAGTGCTAATTAATATAACAAACCCGGCCAAGACAATTTTGAAAGTGCAAGTGCTAACTAATGTAATAACCAAGAAAATCTTAAATAACAATCTAAGCTCATCCAATAAAATCTTATAAATTCATAGGATTTTATGATTCGATGTGGGGCCGTGGAATAATTTTTGATATTTTCACGGGTGATCATTTGTGTGAAAATATTAGTGTGTAGTATCATGGGCGACCATTAGGAGACATGGAATAAATTAAGATAACTATTGAATAAATAAAAGGGCTACTAGTTTCTCGATACTAAACTTAATTCGATCTTAAATATTTCTAATTTGTATTTTATTTCTGCCAAATATCTATTTGTAGTCATAGTTCAATTGGAAACATTAAGGAACAAAATCGATTTTCCAATAAACCTTTTGTTATTTCTAATTTGTTCTTATTTTACTCAAAATTGCAAGTAAATTAGATACACTTCAGGTATATTTAAGATACTTATTGATTACTTAAAGGCCTACTGGAGATCAATTTTAATCTTAATTATTTTCTATTGGTCTTCTATTTCTGCTAAGTATTTGTTTGAAATTAGAGACTAATCAGAAACTTTTAAGACCAATATCGTTATGCTAGTAGGCCTATTAATAAACTTGACTGAAATCTTATTTTACTCTAAAGTATAAAAAAACTGGGATTAAATAATATACCTATTATTATTTCTAACTAGGCTATTTTTTATTTATTTTTATTTATATACTTATATATACATTATAACATTTGCTTTATAGAAGCATTTGTATATTAATATATTTATTTAAATTAAAGTATAGCTTTGATATTTTTACATATTGCTATTACTAAAAAAAAATATTACAAATTTTATAATTTTTTAAAATTTTTCATCTTTGGTAGTAGCATCTTTGTTATTACTGCTTTCATTTTTACCACCACTTTCATTTTTACTGCCACTTCTATTTTTACTATTACTTGCATTTTCACTACTACTTGTATTTCTATTTCCACTGTTACTACCATTTCCACTACCACTTGCACTACTATTTTCATTTCTATTTTCACTATCACCACTATTACTACTCTTCCTTTTATTATCACTATTTG
>CAJVPU010002445.1:0-10605 GCA_910591775.1 Dentiscutata heterogama | reverse complement strand
TGATTTTTAATTAACAGGTAATAGATACAATATATGGTTCAGGTTTGATGTTAGGCTTTCTTGGTGGTACTTATACATTTGATTAAGTTAGTATAGTAGTCATTTTGATATATTTTTATTTTTATTTTTTTTCATGGGAATTGAGTATTAGGGAATAATATATGTATATAGAGAGTTTTTGAATTGTAACTACATTTGGTGAAGAATTTCTGATATATTTGTGTCATTGTTTTTTTTTTTGTATCAGTTTATTTTATTATTTTATTATTAATTTATCATTTATAGTGATTTTTTATTACAATATTTTTTTTTCTTTATAAGTAGCATTTGTTTTGATTGTTGTTTTGATAAATTGAAATTTTTATACATATGTTAAGTTTTATTATACTATATTATACAGATACTATTGTTAGGATTAAGTACGTTTATCAGAGAGAGAAGATTGAAAATAATCATAGAGTTTTGTGGGCTATTGGGACTTATCTAGTTGATCATAAAGAGAGTGAAATCAAATTGGTTTTGTTTTTACCCATTAATTCTGTTATAGAGACTCAAGCACTTTTTGAAAGAGATCGTTTTTATTCTGTTGGTAGTAAGATTGTACCTGGGTATTATAATAGTATCAAAAGACTGAAGGTATTAGTTTTAATTAGGTTTGGTTTTTTTTTGTTATCTGGATTTATTTTTTTTTGTTATTTTTAGATAACAGTTTCTATTTCGACTAGTATAAGTATTCTCAGTAAGGCTAAAGGTTTGAATAAGTGTCTGTTAAGGGTTTTTCTGGTAGAAGTTTCTCAAGAGTCACTTCAGACATTAAGGAATGATGATAATGCTATTTTTAAAGTATTGGTTAATGATTATATTAGTTAAGAAGTTAGTTTTCTTGTTAAGATTGTTTTTTCACATCTTAATCTGTGGTTCATTAATCTGAAATATACAATCTGGCTACAAAGTTCACTTGTTTTCATCATTGGGCAGATGGAAGTTATTGCTAATAATTTTTTGTTTGTACAAAAGAGATTAATTATATTAATATACGGTTTCTTTCTAAGTCAAGTATCGATAATGCCAATTTGAATAATTTGGCTAAAGGTACTAATTCAACTCAGACAAAGCTTCTTTCTACTTATCATACTATTATTAAAGATTCAAAGAGTATTTCTGATACTGAAGGTTCTCATTCTATTGTTTCAAGTAACATCGCTAGTAATACTCAATGCGGTTTTTTTGTGGCAGATAAGAATTTTTCTTTAAAATGCATAAAGATTAAGGAATCTAATAAAATTTTTGATAATACTAATTCTCATCATTTTTATTCAGATGAGTTTTTTGATAGTAAAGATGTTAGAAATGATAAGATGGAAGATATATCTAAAAAAGATAAAGGTAAAAAGAGTGTTATATATAATAGTAAGAAGGGACGAAGTGGTGTGGGTCATTCTACTTGTAATAGTCTGAAATCTAGTGATTCTAATATTGCTTTTGAAAAAAATGAATATGTTTATTTATTATTATTATTATTATTATTATTATTATTATTATTATTATTATTATTATTATTATTATTTGATATTTTTGTATTGTACATAATATTTTTTTATATATATTATTATTATTAAAGCAGTTAAAGAATATATAGTTTTGGTTAATGAGTGTTTATGTGCAATTTAGAAGTTTTTTTTTATTTAATACATTATAAATGATAAATAGTTGAATAATCTATGTTTAGTTTTTAATTGTTTTTCAAGTAATTCTTGGTATACAATATTTTTAGTAGTAAATAGGGTTGATAAATTGTCTTTTTCAGTAAGTATTAGTGTGTGATCTCTTTGATATACTCGTGTGAGTGCTGTATAAAGTTGGCCATGACTGAATACTGGAGTATATAAGTTAAGTACTATTTTGTTTAATATTAGTTCTTGTGAAGAATTGAATATTAAAGAATATGCAAGATGTAAAGGAAACTGGCAGTTGTTAATTTTAAAAAGAAAATTCAAAATTCGAAATATAAAGTTTATTTGAGATATATATGCAATAGAATGTGTTACTGGATTTTGTATAGTAATTAATCGGTGACCAATATTTAATATTATAACTCTGGTATTTTTATATAAGCTATTATGTATCGAAAGATTTTGGATTATTGTTGCAATACAACCATGTTTTGACTTAAGACAGTATATAGATCAGTGTTGTTAATTTTTGCTTTCAGTAGTAATTCTCAGCCTTCCAGTGGAAATTTGTAATAGTAAAAGTTCTAGTAGTACTATTAATTTTCTTTCAGTAGAGTTCCAGTTGTCTTCCAGTAGTTTCCAGTTAATAACACTAATATAGGTACTCCAGATGAATTGAGTGAGTTTAATAGTTCAACATTTATCATATTTCTTTGAATATTTTAATTTTGATATATAGTACTGTTGGTATTATCATCTGCTAGATTGTCAGTATTATATAAACTGAAAGTATCGCCATCTAATCATTGTAATATAGTATTGTTTATAGAATTTACTTCTACATTTAATGTAGAGAGTATAGCATATTGTAGGCATGTAATTGGATTGTTTAATATGTTTGGTGAAAAAACAAAATTGATAGCTTTATCTAATTCATATGTTTTGTCTAATAAAGGTAAAGTTATATTTTCACTATTTATACCATTATCTATGTTATCTATAAACTTAGAGTATTCAGGATTATTTGTATCTCGAATCAGTTGTTGAAGATTAAACACTTTAAATGAGTTTCATATTGTAGATAATTTGATTGATTTTAATATTGTAGCTATTTTTCTAGTATTTGGTACTACAGGTACAACTTGACAAAAATCTTTATTCCAATAAAAATCTTTCTGCCAAATGGTAAGTTATCATCACAAAGTTCATATAAAAGTATATCTACTGCTTCAATATTGCCTTTTTGTACCATAGTTAATTCATCCTAAGTTATTGCTGATGCTTCTTGAATTAGTTTTGCACGTTTACTATTTGATTTTATTTGATATTTATAACATTCTTCACTAGATTCTACCAGAATATTAAATAATAAATGTGCTGTTCAACCTCCATCATAATTTAGTATAGCTAATTCAGTTGATGCACGGAGAAGTATAATTTTTTTTAAACTTCTCACTATAATACAAATAACATTTACTAAAAATGTTTTACTATGGCCTGCACGACTGTTAATAAAAATTGTTAAGGGTATATTTTTATTTATATAATATATGATTTTTTAATATATTATTTTTTGTTCCAAATTTAATTTGCAAATCATTTCTTCTCCTTTTGTAGTTAGTTCTTTATAGTTACTATATTGTGTCTTAATGCGTATTATTTCTGATAAATGATTTGATGGTTGTGGCAAGCCTGTTTGTATTATTTTGATATCATGCTCTTCTAAAAAATTGGTAATCCACATTAGAGCTTTATTTTTTTCTTCTTGCATATTTCTCTTTTTAGCTATATAATTAGTAGATAATAGTTTATGATGATTTTGCCATATCGTTTGAGCTGCCATGCCTTCTATAATAAGTTGGAAAATAACAGGCAGAGTTGTTCTGGAGTACAGTTATAAGATATGGCTTTATTAAAGCATTGTTCATATTCTGTTATATTTTTTAGTAAACCTAAAGCACATACAGTATCTTGAAATGTAGAATATAAAATTCTATTTACTTTTGTAAATCTTTAAAAAATCATGCTGCACAATAGTTCAAAAGCATATATAGATAATATTTTTTATCTACTGATGAATAAATTATATTCATTCGTATTATATATATATATATAGTTTTGTTTATATGGTTGTACAATTCATTGACAATATTCTTCAATTTTTTTTCCAAATAAGTGTTTAGAGATAATAAACTTTGGTTATATGATTGTTCAATATATTTGAATAATATAGTTCATTATATTCACAGTACTTGAGGTTTTTAAATTTTGAGTTTTCAGGTCAAAGAAAATATCATTATAACATTGATAGATTATTGTAGTTATTTGCTATATATAATAATCTATTCATTTAGTAAATGAACAAGTAAACATATTACTGATGGTAACTGTAAAATAATTTTGTATTTAAAGATTTGCCATGCTGCTTCCATAGCAAAAAGATAATGTGTATTTAGATAGTTATTGATTTCATCAATAATTTCAGGTTCATCTTCCATATAAATGTTGACTATTGCCCGATCTGGTCCTTTGTAGATGTATTTGTATAGATAAGAAATTACATGATAAGTAGAAGCTATTTCTACATTTATGTAAGAATTTAATTTTAATAGTAGAAGAGCATTATATAGTACAACATTTATATCATTTTCAGTTTGTTGCCAATAATAAACATATTCTAATTCGTTAATTATAGTATTTTCTTGTCTTGGTCGAGGATAATTCTAATGACATTTGTTATATCGTATAAATCTTTGAGTATATTGGTAGATCATAAATTGGTTTACTAATTCATGAAGACGATTAAGTTGAATATTATCATCCACAGGTATTTCTGTACTTATTACTTTATTAATATCTCCAGGTTGAATTAGGTTTAGTATTGATTTAATTATTATATGTGTGTGTAGTAAACCATGCTTTTGAAATTCAACAGCATGCATATAATAAATTATTTTACCAAAATGTATTTTAATTGATAATCTGCCAGTTAACAGAAGAATAAACATAGTGTAATGTGATACAAATCATCATGTAAATCCAATATAGTGTGAATTTGAAAATTTTCTACTGTTCATCCAAAGAAAACTTTTTTTTGTACTAAGTTAATTGATTCTGTAAATTAATTGAAATTGTAAAGCTCGTCCTTGCAGTTCTAATAGTGGTTAAATCATCCAAATTGGTCTAGTGGATGCTAAGATATCTTTAAAAAATGTGTCAACGACTATATAAAATCTCTATTTAACAATATATTGTTTATATAGAGATTTTATATAGTCGTTGACGTATTTTTTAAAGATATCTTAGCATCCACTAGACCGATTTGGATGATTTAACCACTATTAGAACCACAAGGATGAGCTTTACAATTAAATTAATTTACAGAATCGATTAACTTAGTACAAAAAAAAGTTTACTTTGAACAAACAGTAGAAAATTTTCAAATTCACACTAAATTGGATTTACATAGTGATTTGTGTCATGTTACACTATGTTTATTCTTCTGTTGACTGGCGGATTATCAAATAAGCAATTTTTGTAATTATATTAAGCATTGTTTAAATACTCTGACTACAATATTAGGCCAGTCTGCATAGTTTTGCCCATCACATAATTGTTGTGGGATTTCTGGCCAATTTGGTTTCGTTCTAAAGGTAATGAATAGTGTTGAACATCCAAGTTTACTTACAATAGCAAGAGCATCTATGGGTTTTTTGTATAACTATCTAAATATAATTGTGTAAGAAGTCAGTAAATAAATATCCTCAGGGTGTATTTCAGCTTCACTACTAAGCAATTCATCTTCTTGATCTCTTTTTCTAAATCTATATTGTTCCTTATGGATAAATTGTAATTATTCATCTTCTGCTTTACTAAACATGTCTACCAAATACTTATTGAATAGTCGTCCAAGTAGATAAAAATAAAGTTCAGTCATAATTTGGTAATAATAATAATCAATTTGTAAAATTTTATATTTAGTAAAATTTTTATTATTTATCTAGTACATATGCTATCCAATTTCTCTATAAGGAAAAATAAGTGAATATTGTAGTGCTTCATAGTGTTTATTAAGAATATTAATATATTCAGGTTCTTTCTTATTAATATGCCAAATTTGAATACATTTCTCTTGTATTATTGCTGTTAAATGAATAATTACATATGCTACAATTTTGACATTTGCTGTTGGTTGTTAAATTACTAATCTAGCTTGTGGATAACTTGTATCATGTAATTGATATAAACTTTGAGCAAACAGATTAATAGTAGCTAACTCTTGTTTAATTAAATTAACACTATTTTTATCAAGTTTACATTGATTGCGATATTATTTCATATATTAGTATTAAAACAAACTAGTTTACTAGGTATCCTGTCATGTTAACAGAATGAATTTGGTAATATGTCTAGCCATTGACAGCAAAAGTATAAGGATGTTTTAAGTGAACTACACCACCTGTATAACCAAGTGTTGTAAATGAAAACAGTAAATTGTACTGATAACTAAGATGACTAAAATTTTCTTTAGAATTAGATACATAAAAATTATATAAAAAAAGTGATAATGGGCATAAAAGTGATATTAAGTTCCTTAGTACAGGATTACAACAGAAAATTTTTTTTCTGATAGTAAAAGTTGTGCTTCACAAGTAGAATATGACATTTTCCATTTAGATATATATTTATGTAGTTGACTATTTTTATATATATCTGATAGTATTCTCACCAGTAGTAATTTTTGTTATTATTACTATTATTGCTATCTGTGTAGTTTTATTCCAATAGTAAGTATTGTTTGCTACTATGATATTTATCATTAATAATCTTTTTTTTTTAAATAAATGTAGATTCAGTTATATTTTTATGTTATTATTCTATTTTTGATCATTTTATCAATTTTTTTTTGTTTGATTTTTCTTTTTGGTTTCTTTGTTAAAAAAATTCACTTAATATAGATAAAAATATTTTTGTTACTTTTAATTATTGTACGCATGACAAATCATAAATCAGACATAGTTATTATTATTATTATTATGTTTATAAGATTATGACTAATAATGTTCTTAAATATAACTTATTGTTTTTTTTTTATAATGTTAAGGTAATCTTTATAGCCGAGGACTTTTTATTAGACTTATTAACTTCAGTTTATATAGTTACAATGAGGGTACATCAAGCCACACATGTACTTTTAGTATCTAATTTAAGTAGTCTGCCTGGGTTCTACACTAGCCACTATACCTACAATCTAACTAGAAGATTACTTATTAAAGCTCTTTGATTATTACTAATAAGAGTATGACTAGTCATATATGCAATTATTGATTGCCTATTTAAGTAGTCTGCTCTAGATTCCACACTAGCTGTTGTACTTGCATTTCAACTATGAGGATACCCATTTAAACTCTCTGGTCACAACTGCTATCTGTTTCTAAACTAACCAAGGTGTAACTCACTATTTATACTTAGATTTTACAATACCTGTAAATTTTGCACCCACCTTAGGACTTACTAACTATTAATGACTAATCTATTCACAAAGTAAACCTAACAGAGTAGTTCATGTCCCACATATTTTTATACCTGCATGTTCAGTAATTTTCCTCTAACTAGTACCTGTTGTGCTGCCATTACCAGGTTTGTATCTCAAGCTATCCTTTAGAATACTGCCATAATCTAATCTGTATCTCAAGCTATAACCTTCCTAATTAGTCTTCTATTATATACTCCTTGCTCTTGTAAGGTTTGCACAACCCAGTACCCATATTTAGACTTTCTTTCTTCCTTGAATTCTTTACTAGTCTCTCCTTTACTTCTAGCTGGCAACCTGGAAGGGTCAGTCTGCCCAGGCTTTAGGTGCTTTATGTTTTTTCTTCTCTTGGTACATGTTTTCAGAGCACATATCCTTTTTCTCTGGTTGCAACCTGGTAGTTCAGCTGGTGTGTTTCCCCACTTAAGAACCTGGTCGCTTGGTTCTTTGGTCTCAATCTTTAATTCCACATTCGGTCTTCCTGTAGCATTGTCAAAGATCATACTACCTCTCTACTCAGAACTTGCCAAATAGATTTTCAGTATTCTGGTTTTCTGAATTTATTGCGCCAAGGCTCCTATTTGAGATGGTATGACCAAGATTACAGATATCTGGGTCCAACTGATAATCTTAACATTAACCGATACAGATCTAGTATTTTCAAAATTATCATCTCATCTGTAGGATTCAAACTCTAAACCTGCTATCTGAAGATGTGACAACTTCACTACTTCACTTAGTCACCACACCCTTTAAATATAACTTATTGTTGTATTGAAACATGTACTAATTATTTAGTTTTCTACTGGTATTGTTAAATAGTAACAATAACTTTGTTTTTTATTAAATATACGAATTACATTATCATATCATCATATTTACATATCATAAATTGAGATGTTTTTTATTATTACATTATTATATCATCATATTTACATATTATAAATTAAGAGTCGATAATTTATATTATATAACACAGATATAAAAAAATAACTTCTTAAATAATACACATTCATATAATTTAATAAATTTTAATTATACAAAGATTGTAATAATGATATAGATTATTTTTTTTTTTTTGGTTAGATTTTAATCCATTACATATTAATTCTGTTAGATTTACAACCCAATGATTACATTTTTTTGTCTGAATATAATTATCAAATTCTGAGCTATTACATATAATATTCTGCTTTTTATATCTATTAACAGATAACTGACTAACAATCTTATGACTTCATATAAAATATAGAATTAACTAATTAATAAAACATCACAATAACCAGATAACATTTTTTCTTTGCCAGTTTTAATCCAAGAATCAGACAGATATTATCTATCAGTAAGTATTATATAACATGGTTTATCTAATCAATACACAAAATTTATGTTGATTCAAATATACATTATTTTATAGGTTCTACTCCAAAATCATGAAAGACAGATTCTTGAAAAGAACACAATACTGACAAAGTTAGCCAGTATTAGTTATAATGCTGGCTAATTTAGTTAATATTATGTTCTTTCAGGAAAATGGCCTTTGGGATTTTGGGGTAGAACCTATTTTATAGTAGTATTTAAATATATTATATCAATATATGTTTATCTTTAAATTTTAAATTTTAAAAGAATATATACTTAATTTTGAATTTTTGATCAAAAATAACAAAATTATATTTTTCTTAAACTTTAAAATTGAAAGATAAATATATACTAATATAAAGTCATTTTATATATAAAACAAGTTTATTTAAAAAATAAAGATAGACTTTATTAATAAAAACTTAAAAATTATATTGTTTTTCATAATTTTATTAATAAAATTGTAGAAAATATTAAAATCCACAAAATTGAACTAAATAAACCTATTTTTATGATCTTTTTTTTTTTCTGATTTGGTAATCTTGCCAACACTTTATTAGGCTTTGTAAATTTTAATATATTAAATACAAAATTTTTAAGTGACTAATCCACCTGATATCTAAGTTACAAATATTAACTCATCTAGTAGCTTAGAGAGTACCTATATATGATCTGCTATAACAAATATTTACCTCCATACTAGTTAACTTTATTTTAAGCTAATTTATATCAATAGATGGCACTTGTGGCTCATCAAGACTATCTACTTTTTTTTTTAATTTTTTTTTTTTTCTCAAAGAGCATAAGACAAAAGGGAAAGTATTTAAAATTAAAGTAAGAAAATGAAAGAAAAAGAAAAAACAGAAAGAAAAAAAGAAAAAGACAGATTTTAAAAAAAAAAAACAGAAAAAAAAAAGAAACAAAATTGATAGCATATTTATTCTTGTGCCAAAATCTAAAAAAAATTATATAATCTTTTCGAGAATCTCTCGTACTAAAAAACAACAAACCTTTTTTCTAAAAAAACAGTAAACTATAGCTAAAAGAAGAAGCATAAGGCTGACCAAACTATAAACTGGCACCTGTTATTTAGAGATAGTTCTCATATACTACTTGCTAACTGGCTTAGAGCTTATTACTCACTATAAAAATAGTATTTGTTATTTAGAAGTAGTTCTTGTATGCTACTTGCTAACAAGTTCAGGGTTTCTTACCTACTAACAAGAAAGGCAGCAGTTCACTTGGCTTTATCTATTCACTACTTTCAAAAAAATATATATGTTCTTTAAAAAAGAGTAAAAAAGCTATTTTCTATACTATTACCCACTTGCTCATTCTCTATAATTTTCGTAAAAAGTGGGCAAAACAGCTTATCCCTGTCAAAAGATCAGCATTGTTTACTCCTTCTAAATTTAGATGACCTAGTAAATTGCAACCATGTGTTTTATTTACTATTGGATACAGTGCTACTCCATGAGTCTAGACCCTGGTAAAGAAAAATTCGAAGATAGCCATATAATCAGAAAGAAATTTATATATTAAGGCAAAGCTTTATAGTAAAGATATACAAATATTGTATTTGTTATATAATTTTTTCAAGCCTATCACAGGCTATATTAGTGTTTTTTAAGATTTACTCTTTCTTTTAATTAGGATTAGAGTAGTCAAAATAGCCTTTATTTCTTTCATTTTGTTTCTTCTTTTTCTTGTTTTTTTTTTACTTCATCTTCTTGTTACTCTATTTAGATCATTTCACCATTTTTTCTCTTCTCCTTTTATACTTCTCTAACAAATAATTATAGTCTATTTATGTATCTCTTTCTTTATTTAGCTTTATAAGAGGAAGGAGGAATTTAAAAGAAAGAATACTTAGGCTTTCTGACATAATCTTCTAGTTTGTCATTAAGATAAATTAGTGCAGTAGGTCATACTTGGGTATTTTTAGAATATTTGAGTAATGTTAGACTTATTAAATTAGATTAATGTATTAATACTCTAAATTTTTGCTATATATCTAATAAAAATACTAGCAAGACT
>CAJVPU010002444.1:0-10607 GCA_910591775.1 Dentiscutata heterogama | reverse complement strand
TCAAACTCTTCTTCATCACTATCTTCATCCTCATCAGCGTCCTCGTATACTTCTTCACCAAGCAAGGCATTATGAGTTGATCGATATTCTGCAGCTTTGGCTAGCCACTCATTTTGATCATCTATTTTGCCTATATAATATATGTAACGTTTATCTTCACGTGGCATCCCAAGCGGTTTTTCTAGAGTCTCAAAGTCTGCAATTAAGTCAGCTCGGTGTCTCAAAACCGCATCTTCACCTGAAGATTGTGCTTCTTCGAATGCATTTCTAAGATTATATGCATTTACACAAGATATAAGCATTGCATTAATGTTAAATTAACATCTCACGAGAAAAAAAGGGATGAAATTATTTACGTCATAATTGCGATCAACAAATTTTGCATGATAATGACAAGAAAAATGCTTGCAACTATTCAATTACAGTATATCGATATAAGAAAGTTCGTTCAAACATATTTTCCCATTATAAAAATATATATATATATATATCTTACTAATAGCCAAAATGTCGAGAGGTACAAAATCCCATTGATCAAGTTGATCCCATCTTCCATTAATCCAGAAGAACACACTCTCAACAGATTTCCAAAAAATGAGAAAAATAATTGTCGCTGACACTATTAACATCAATTGATTGAGAAATTGTTATATCAGGGTATAAATTATTGGTTTCTGTACTTGTATCTGATGCATTTAAGATTGAATATGATGATCCGCCTGGAGTTAGGCCAATTTGAGTTGGATCTCTTAGTAAAATAAACCTATATGATAATAAAAAAAATCAGTAAAATACAAATAATATGAGATAATATAAAATGCGAAAAAATAAACGGTCGTACATCGCATGACCAATACCAAAAATAACTATTAGCATAAATGTAAAAAATGGCCAAATTTTTTTCAATATGTTCAAGATAATATAAATAAAATTTGCGGGTTCTAGATAAGCAATATAATATATAAGCCGTTAATATAAAATGTTATAGATAAATATAAATGATAAAATATAAATAAACATACGTTTAAAGAATCGCAACATCAAAAACTAAAAAGAAGCTATAATTAATATTCACTGGAGTAACTCAGAAAAATTGGTGTAATAAATAGCATACATACAAATTCTCCCCACATAAAGAGAGTAATAAATGCCAAAAAAATACTATAAGCTTGCTTAGAACTTGAACTATTACCAAGATTTGCAATAGCTAGTAGATCTGACGTAATAATCAAGCAAAGTGGCGCAACACAAGATATAAGATCAAAAAAATTGTACAAGGTAAAATATCTTACAAGCCCTTCATGTTTGAGTTGTACAATTTCAGTAACAAGCAAATAATAGCCCAGGTAAAAAAATATCAATTGAGTGATTAAATATAAACCAAAGTTTACATTCGAGTTTAAATACATTCCATCTTCCATTATTCCAGTAATAATTGAAAATAACAGTGCAAAAACAATAAATTGAGCAAAATGACGCAGGCAATAATCACGTGCAGATGCCCACTTATAATCGATTACTGCAGCCATAGCAGGATTGCTAAACAATGCTGAACTGCTATCACGACCAATTACACGAAGAAATGGGCTACACATCACGTCTTTGGTAACAATGTACTCACGCGGCCAGAATAATAATTTTAAAATTTTCCGTGATAAAGGAATTTTGGTATGATCTTCGAAAGCATCTGGTGGATATATTGTAAAATCTAAAAATATAATAATTTCAATATATATATATTTGATATAATATATCAGATATATTGATTAAATATAAGTGATGTTACCCGGAAGCGGAACAACTCGCACAGTTGTAGTAGTCGGCACGAGTGGTTCACGATTCTCCCCTTTAAAATACCTAAATGTACATCATTTAAAACGATATCAATTAAGATAATAATATTACTATAAAATGCACTCCAGGCAAAGAAAAATAATAATATGATACCCAATTTTTTCTTCTTTTAAAGTTTCTTCGAATTCTTCCACTTCTTCAAGAACTCTCTCATATGAAAAGAAACTTGTAATCTTTTGAATAAATTGAGATTTTCTATCATGTTGCTTGGTTGCTGGTTTGCGTGGAAGTCCCGGTTTAATGTATAAGGAGTGAACAGGTTTAAATCGCCCTTCGAATAAATCACCACGGCTTATAAAAGATGTATCAATTTTTATTTCTTTTGCACCGAAACATGGCTTGTAAAATAGTTCATGAACATAATAATCTAATATTTTAAAATTAATATATTAATATATTAATATAAATAATATTGTTAATTAACATAATTATTAACATAATTATTAATATAATCAATTAATATAATTTATAGTTATTGTATAGTTGTCTGACGATTGAAAGTCCGATTTAATTTCATATATACAATATGGAAAAAATTGGACATTCATATCATAAGAAACTATATAGTAATCAATTAAAATAATATAATCAATTAATATAATCAATTAATATAGTCAATTAATATAATCAATTAATATAATCAATTGATATAATATATATAATTAATTAATATAAACGTTAATAAAAAATATAAACTTTAAATTTTGCCAAGCGAAATTATGTAAATAAATTTCTCTTGGCATCTTATTTTATTAAAAATTATTACTACGTACCCATGTTACGATCATATAGCTCTGGTAGTGCTTGAGTAACGGTAAACATCCATCCAGCATTAATCATTGCATTATCTGCATAATAGTTTAATAGATATCCTACAATAATAGTATCCTGACGACGATCACCAGAACTACTGATAGCAACTTGCAAATCACTTTCTTTTGGTTCTAGAGGCCATGCATAAAGTCTAGGATAATGTAAATGGTTTGACAATTTTGAACTTATTCCACGCGGACTTTCATCTTTATTAAATAAAATTGCTTTAATCAAAGAAACACACTGTCCACGAATCAATGATTGCATAATTTCATATCTAACATCAGCCATTCTCCAAACATCAGGATGTTTATTCATGAATCTTTTTAATATATTTTTTGTTTGACGAGCTAAATCACGATATAATTGTTTTTTATTAGGTGTGATTGGTTCGCCTCGTTGACGATTAAGATATTCAATAGCTTTACACGCATCTCTCAAGGGAGAACGTTCACGTGGCCAATGAATTTTGTATTCTTCTTTAGCTATAGGAAGTGATAACTTGACAGAAAATTCACCATTACCAATGTGAAAACTTTGAATATCAAATCCTTCGTCACGACCGCTAGTCCAAATATATTCAAGTCTTCGTCTGTATTTAGAAGATTCATTTTTTTTCCACACTTGAATTGTAGTTAATCCAATAATTACTTGTAATGTCTTATCATCATTGAGGTAAGCAGAAGTACGAGGATGTTTTTTGAATCGAACCCAAGGTTCAGCATTACCAATAATAATAGTATTTTTTGGTTCTTTTTTAGCATCAACAAAATTACCATCTTTGTAAATATAATGATAAATTTGATTTAATGGTGATGGTGTTGAAACATCTCTTTGAATCTCTAATGGAATTAGTTCTGATGATACAGAAGGTTCTAAAGCAAATTTCAGATCAGGATGATCAACAATCGAAAAAACTTCACCAGTATCTTCATTAACACCAACAATAAATCCACTAGCACTAGAAAACCTATGATAATGATCAGTAGTAAATTTTGAAACATTTTTACCCGTTTGAATTATATTTTGAGTATCTCTAATTGTCTGAACACAATCTTCATAATCACTAAAAAGATTCCAAATTAAAATAACAATAACTAATTCAGTTGAACCATCATCTTTTTCCTTTTCTTCTTCACCAATTAAAAATAATTTTTCATCATCATGAACAAAATCAATTGTATTTATTTTATAAAGATTAGAAAATAGTTTTGTTGCAATTTCCAAAGTATTTTCCATTAAATATATTGAAACACTATTATTTCCTCTACAATAAGCTAATAAAGCATTATTTTTTGAAACTTCATAAATAGCATTTCCATGAGCTTCTAATTTTTTTTCAATAGTTTCTTCCTGAATATGAAAAACTTTATAAAGTTCACCAGTTTTTAAACTATACATTTCTAATAATTCAAATTTATAATTTTCAGCTATAAAAAAATTTTTTTCAATATTTCTATTAAATAATTGCAAATTAGGATTAGAACTTTCAGCAGTACCAATTTCAGTAGCAATTAACATTGGAAATAAGAATTGTTCAGCAGGTTTTTTAAGTAGATTAGTTCTTAAATTGCCATCATCAGCTGAATAATTAGATTCAATTGTAGTTCTTGAAATTCCAAGTATATGAACTATTACTACATCAGTATTAGGACTATCATCAGCAAGAAATCGTATAACACCACCAGTATCATCCACAGAAGTTTTTATCCTATCTTTGTACCAAGTTGAAAGTATCCATGTATATGGACTTACTCTGACATTAAAATAATCTAAACGACCTTCTTCTAAATCCTTCATAGAAGAAAATGAAGAAGAAAAATAACTTCTAGTTTTGTGAGCTCGTCTTTTCTTTGATGATTTAATTAAAGTATCAGTTCTATCAAAACATGAAACACCAATTAATGTATCTGAATGTGAACCCAAATTAATTGAGTTTGATATCGCTATCGACCAACATAGTCGAGGGTTACTGATATCTACAGTTCTGAAACCTTTATATTTTATCTTTTTTTTATCTGTCAAATTCTTAATATGACATATTTCTAATTCCAATGTCTCTAATAAAGAATATAAATTTTATTAATTTTCTTTTTATGCATTCTATTTTTTTTTTTTTTAATAAGCAAAAAAAAAAAGAAACTTTTTTTTTACCTGTATTAAATGTAACAACATTTTGACCATCTGGACTAAGTGCGACATGGTACTTTGGAATATCAGAACTCGAACTCATATTTTGTTCAATCTGATTGTTTAATTATAATAAGCGAAGCGGAATTAAACTATTTTAATCATTTTTTACAAAAATTTAGCCCCGAATATTTGTTATAATGAAATATTTGTTGTAAATTTTTTTTTTAAAAAAAAATATTTGTTGCAATTTCTTGGCACTCGTGGATTTAGAAGTGACACTTAGATTTAGAAGTAACTTCTTGGCACACGTAGATTCGCAAAATAAAGTCTTAGCATGTGTAAATTTAGAAAATATTGTTACATTTTCTATGATAAAAGAAATTGTTGAGGCTAAGATTGTGGCAAAATTTAAAACATACCGCATTTACATAAACAACTAAGCAATTTTTTTTTCTTTACATTTCATTCATTAACATGGATGGCTTTGTATTTGAATAATATTGATATGTTTACGTGTTTACGTTCAGATTGGTTGGTTGCATAGCCGCACGATTTTGGATCTCAGAAAAAAAATTTTAATTTTCACATTTATCGACATAGTCATCGTTATCGTTGTGTGAAATTAATTATCTTGCCATCAAATCTCGCGCTTATAAAATATATTATGTACATGAGATGTAACTTTGTAAAGTATTCGATTTATTGCTGATTAAAAGTAAAAACATGATTTTAATGGCATTGAGTCGAAAGATAATTTTATCTAGTAAAAAAAGTCAACTAAAAACGAAATTTAATCTGTTACCGATTTATTCATTGGTATTTTTTATAGTCTTTAAATTAAGTAACTGTTACTTTAAAGAATTTTAACATATATAAATTATTAAATATATATTTAGCATCTGAACGGTTATTTTACTTAGATTTTGTTTGTTATCTAATAAATTAGAAAAATTTCAACAACATAGAAACAGATAATTAAATATAATCTCCCGTAATCAGGCTACTGTTTTTTAGTTATTAAATTGTCGTCAAATTCAAATTATCCATATCTGATTTATTCAGATATCCGTTTACTATTGATATCCGGATAATTCGATGTTAATAGTAAATAGTAAATAGATATCCGAATAAATTCAACGTATCATAGTGTAATATTTAAAAGTGTTACACGAAATGATAAAAAATTAGAACACATCTAACTATCGATACTAAGTAAGTTGTTGCAAGCAACATGTTATAAGTAAAAGTGCCCTAATTTTTTAAATTGTATCGATATGATTTATCATTTTCGCGTTTTAGCTCATGTTTAGCATTGATAGCTAGGGTTGTTAATGGAGTACTCCAGTTTATAATAAAACATATAACCCACTCCGGAGCACTCCAGAAATGGGATATGTTTTATTATAGTCTGGAGCACTCCATTAACAACTCTATTGATAGCATAGCAACCGGAAAACAAAGTATAGCAGACAGATTAAGTCGGATTGTCAGAAAATAAAAAGAACTGAATAAATCAACGTTAAAGATTTTACATAAATAGAAACTAATAACCAAAATTGAAATCAAAGATTGAGCAAAAAAATACATAGCTATATAATATAAAAAACGACTTTATTCAAAATTTCCTTATGAAATAATTAATGACGAGCATTTTTAGCAATTTTTAACTAAAGCAACAAAGAATTGCCAACGTCTGTTACGTACATACATACATACGTACGTACGTACGTATGTTTATATGATTACTCGTAATAAATGTCACGTAGTTATACAATATTTGACAATGTTGCATCGCCAAGTTGATTAATAATAATATATTTGTATATATTACTAATCAACAGCGTTGATGCGTATAATTTGATAGAAAATTATAATATGGGAGTATAAACAAGAACACAAAAATTCCGGGAGTTTGAAATTTATCTTAGGCGGAAAGTTCCGTTTATATTTTCATAAACAAATTATTTGATCGTTATACAGTAAAAAAAGGTTAGTTGAAAAGAATTTTCTAAATTTCATTTAATAAAGCACATGTCCGAAAATTTACAACAACCCAGTTAAGAGTTTCTAAATTCCGTTTAGTAAACACATGGCCAAAGTAATTTACATCATAAAATTTAGTGAATTGATATAAACGGCTTAAATTAATTGTTATATTAATATATATAGCTAGATTTCGATAAAGGATGCTCGTTATAACCAGTTGTTTATAAAAAGTTTAGTCTTTTTTTTAAAAACTTGATAGATCTTTTTAGCGATGTATATTATCAATATTCGGGAGTATACACTGTACAACTAGTGCTATTACTTATATATGTTGTATATATATGTAATAACAACCGAGATCACCACTACCACCTAGTAATAATAGTAGCACAAAAGTTTGATTAGTGGATTTTAAGATTAAATATGCAATATATCGAATATACTAAAAAGACAATGACAAACTAACAAACTATATATGAAATTTTTGGATTAGTGTTAGACATGACAGTATTGTATGGTCAGTTTTCTTGGAAAAACTGCCAAAAAATTTCTTGGCAAAAAAAAATACCTAAAATGAAATAAACTTAAAATCGATCAATAATTTTTTACGACATTATCACGTTATACAATTATAGCAACTCTCCCTAACAGATTACTCAATTATTATAAAGTTCGGAAAGTTCGGATTAAGTACGTAAGTACATTTATAAACTGCCCTTTTTTTTCTGTTTAGAGAGAAATGTCTGCTGTATTTTCATATTATTATATGCAGTCTGATATATTACTATTGCATGTATATAATTTAGGTTTGGATCAAAATTTCCGAAAATAAGAATTTCGATAGGGTCGAAATTCCTAAAAAAATGGCCAACATTAAGCTAATCCTGCTAACTTTATCGGGATTTTCTGATATATTATATACATACTACGTATTGTATTACTATTGTATTTATTACTTTATGCAGTAAAATTAAGATATAATAAAAGTTAAAACTTTTTAGGCATTCTGTGCATATCTGATATACTGCATGTACGTACGTAAATACGCATAATGGTAACACTTTTGAGATTTATATCACGAATAACGGTATATACCTGATATAGAAATTAATCACAAATTATATTAATTCGTACGTAATACTGTTAAACAATCAAAATTTAATTCTCAAACGAAAGGTTTGATTTTTTTTTTTTTTTTTTGTTGTCAAGAATATCCCTTGTTTGACAGTTTGACAATAGTATAAAATGTTTCAGAAACGTGTTTCTTTCTTTTATTTATTGTATAAACCACACAATTTAACTTATAGTAAAATACAATCTACATTAATATAAACAATCCAAATGTTTCACCAATCAATGTGTTCTTTTTTAATGACTTAAATGAATTTTTTATTATTATATAATGTTTTAAAAGCAATTAATTAGATTTATTTTTTAATTTATGAGTTAATAATATTTATTTTATATATCCTATTATTATTAAAATTATCGCCTGTCACGAATGTCCTGTACATTTTTATATAATATTTTGAGAGTATTTAAAGCAATTAATTAGCATTTTTCTTATGGTTATTTAATACATAAAATTACGAATAATATTTCTTTTTCTATCGTATCTTATCAATGCTACAATGTCCACAAAATTTCGTGTTCCTTAAAGTACAGTACATCAAAGTTTATCGAAAAAAAAAAGATTTACTTACATACTACGTACGTATGTGCAGTACGTATCAGGTATAACATACATATAGTGAGTTTGCATATGTTTTTAATACATCCATATGTATAACAATATATGCATATTTTTAATACAGTATGTATATCATAAAAATACTTTAAAATTAAACGTTTTAGAATTAGAAATAAAACAAAAATATTTAATATTTTAACCAAATTACCTTTTCTTTCTTGTTTATTATTGTTACAATTTTCTTTAGAGTTTGACAATATAAATCACTAATAAACAATTATATTAAATGCGTTATGTAGTTTTTGATCACAAATATATGAAATTTCGTTCAATTTCATTCCAAAAGGAAATATAAAATTATTGAAAGTTTGTAATGTATTAAAATGATTTTAATTCGATTTCTAACTGGATACAGTATATACTTTATTTTTTTAATCTTGACAGTGTCCCACAAAATAGATTGAAATTATTATCATAATTAAAATTGTATTAATTTTGTGAGACAATAAAAACTTATAAAAAAAAACTAATTTTGCTGTTGTCCTGGATCTATATCCTATATCGCCGTGAAAAATCCTTGTCTACGATCTTTGAAAGACGTACACTCTTTAACGGATTTCAAATAACTCCAACTTAAGCTTTGATAGCTGCATCATTAACGTAAATTTGTTGTTAAAATAACGCACATACACAACAAGATGAAACCATTTACTTCGTTTTTAGTTGTCGTATTGATGTTTTCAAACATCATCATATTCGTTCAGTGTATGAACGAACAAAAAATGCTTCAGTTAGTTAATGCTGAACGTTCAAAAGCCGGGGCCGGTCCTGTTAGCTTAAACAGGTATGTCTTAAAATTTTAATTTATCACAATTGTATTCAAAATTATTTTCAGGTCAAGTTTAAAATTATTTTGCTATATGCTATTATTAATCTTTATTATTATTATTATTATTATTTTATTATTATTTTTTTATTATTATTACTGTATTATTTATATGAATATTTAAAATCATGAATTTATTATAGTAATCTTTGTAAAGTAGCTCAGGATCACTCTAATTACATGCAAAAGTCCAATACACTTACCCATGACGACCCAGCTGGAGATTTAGGTACTAGATTCTCACAACACGGCTACGGTTTTTCTAGTGCTGGCGAAAATGTTGCTCAAGGGTATAATGACGAAGAATCCGTCATGCAAGGGTAAATATTTTAATTAATTAATCTTTTATTTTTTATCTTTATTTCAAAATTCTGAATTATTACTTATTATTATCCTTTTTATCGAATAGGTGGATGAATTCACCAGGTCACAGAGAAAATATTCTTAACCCTTCCTTCAAAGATGCTGGTTTTGCTCAAGCCGGTAGTTTTTGGACCCAAGATTTTGGTTCTAGTGGCAGTGGCGGTGGTGGCGGTAGTGGTAAGGGTAAGGGTGGTAGTAGTATTAGTGGTGGTAGTGGTGGTGGTAAGGGTGGTAGTAGTGTTAGTGGTGGTAGTGGTGGTGGTAATGGTGGTAAAGGCAAATCACCATCTGCTCCTGCCGGTAAACAAGATTCACATAGTTCTAAAGCTTCCGCTACTAACCCTAAACATGGCGGTTCTCCTCCTCCTTCTTCTCAAACACACGGCGGTTCCCCTCCTTCTCAAAAAAACAGCGATTCCTCATCATCTTACAAGAAAATCGTTCATGTTGTTTCCCAACCTAAACCCCAACCTAAACCTAATTCCCCTAGTCTGAAGACCTGCACAAAGAAAAATAAAAAGCGTCGGTTATATGGCGACTATTAATTTATTTTTCTAATTTAATATAATTTAATAATATTGATGTTAATAATGATGTAACTAGATTTTTTTAGATCCTGGGATTTAATAAAATCATTAGAAATAGAGCCGAATAATGCATTTGCATTAAGTTATTGTGGCCCGTATATGTAATGTCACTTTTAAGCTCCTTAAAAATAAAAATAAAAATCAATAATAATATTCTTGTGTAAAATTTCGATTTTGATAATGTACTGTTTAATTTATTAATATATATATACTTCTCTTGTCATAGGAAGACTTTCGTATGATTGGCTGTTTAAATCAATTTAATTTTACATTATTTATACAGTTTAAAGTACTT
>CAJVPU010002443.1:0-10607 GCA_910591775.1 Dentiscutata heterogama | reverse complement strand
CAGCTATTGAAAGGTTCTCTCTAAAATATCTGGATATAGCCGTTTATACTATGTACCCAGTACATACATGAATACATGTTTACTAGACCAAGATACCCAAAGCTGTACCCTTCGAGAAATACCCATCAAAATGGTCTATTTATAAAATACCCGGGTACTTAAGTCAGTGCTGTACGGTAGTAACATGCCATCCCTGTAGATGATGGTTTTTCAATTAAAATAATCACTAAATATTGAACCAAAATCTAACGAAATTCAACGTAGTACCAGTGTTATAATAATAAAGAATGTAGCATATTCGTTTGTTATACCTTAGACCTTTTCTAAATAATATGGTCTATAATAAGTCCTGTGCGTCACAACATTAAGAGTCTATTTAAAATCATTTATTCAAAATTATTAAGATTATATTTAATGCAAAATGTAAAGAATTGATCAAATTTTAATTTATCAGGAGCACGATTGTTATATAATAACGTGTACGATTATCTGTAACACTATTATCTAATTATTATAATTATTAGTAAAGCATATCACGGCTGAAGCTGAAATTTGGGGACTCGGTTTAAAAACATAAGCCCTGTTAAAATCCACATATACACTTTAAATTTCAAATTTAACCCTAAACCATAAAGAAAAAAGCGGAAAAAAAATTTTGAAATTTCGTATAAAAATAGGTTCAAATCTTAGCATAAGCCGAGACAAAGCATAATTTCATTTTCCAGATTTTGATCAAAATTAAAGGAAACTTCCAATTCATATCGGTCCCAATTCATGTAATGTACTATCTATTAAAAAGATTATCAAACAATGCTATAATATAGAATAATATATAGTTATTGGATGTGAAGCAGCCAATAACGAGAATTATTTGTAAAATAATTCATTAGGAGTTATTGGCTAGCGTAGCATACAATAACGGTTTTATCCGGTATCCTATGACGATTGTGCTTCTAAATGACTCGAGTTTTGGTAGTGATTACATAAACTGCCAAATAACGAAGTTATTTGGCAGATGACGTATCACTGCCAAATAACTCGAGTTATTTTGGCAGCACAATCATAATAGGCTGCCGGATAATACAAACAAGACTATGATTACCTTGATATTTATTGCTACTATTAAATGAAATAAAACTATTTTTGTAATGTGATTCAATACCTATTTGCATATCTTCGTTTATTATATTTTTAGGTTTTTATCGGATTTAGATAATTCTGATAAAATATTTTTATTATTCTGCCATTCTGTAAAAATATCATAAATTTCATTTGCTGTTGGTCGTTTTTTTGGGTTCCAACATTTCTTCATTAAATCTGCATAGCATATCGGTGTATTTTCATAAATATGTAGTCGTAAACCATTACATACTTGTAATTAAAATTGTAAGTCCAATTTCTGTTCAAAAGGAACAGGTTTATCATTTAAGATTTACCACATTATTATACCAAATGAATAAATATCTGATTCTTTAGTATATGGATATTTGTTCAACAATACACGTCACTCTGGGTATACTGACATCTGGATATAACGACATCATAGTAAAATCTTTCTATTTTTTTAAAAAAAAATTTAATATAAAATGTCGGTATAACTCACTACATGACATTTTGGATTTTATTGCTAATGTCTCAAAAATGTCGATGTAACCAGAGTGACGTGTATATGGTAAAATTCCATAAATCCATCCGATTTTGATTTTAATGCAATATTAGCTGTAATTGAAAGCCCTAAATCTGCATTTTTTAAGCTATTTAGTAGTATATTTCCACTATGTAAATCTGGATGAATAAGATCTCGAGAATGAATTATCTGAAGATCTGATGCAACTCATTGTACTATAGCATGTAGATTTTTGCGCAAGCAACCTTTTAAAGCATATTCTATGACAAGAAAGTAATTTTTAGAAACCTTATCTTTTGATACGCCGAAGCGTTTTAAAAAAGTTAAGTTTTAAGACCGATATCACAATATGCTTTTAACTTATTAAAGGAAATATATACTGTATTCAAATTGCTAATTTTAATGATAAATCATGAACAATATAACTAATAAAATATTTAATAAAGATTACCTCTCTTATAAACTCTTTACGATAATTATTTGATTCATGAAGTAATTTAAGCGCAACAGGTCTAAATAAGTATTGCCTTCTACCAACCCATGAAGCACGATAAACAGTTGCAAATCCACCTCTACCTATCTTCAAATTCATCATAAGAAATTCAAGACAACTGATATTTGCTTTCGATAAATATTTTTCTCAAATCATCTTCAATTTCTAAATTATACACATTCATTTGTTGCTAATAATTTTAAATTATAAATAAGTTACTAACATATTAAATACGGTTTATAAAGCTTGATTACCTACTTTTCCCTAATCGACAAATATAAAGTTGTTAAATAAATATATAATACCAATATATAATGACTCTAATTACCAATCTAATATCAAGATCAGGTATAACTAGAAATTTTATTTATAAAATTACCCTTTTAAAATTCTTAGGTTATCATCCTGCATAATTTATTCTGACATTAAACCAATATTTCATTTACACCTGATCTTATTATTTGACTGTGATGCGTCACAATACACCCACACAAAATTGAACTTAAATTTAAATCTACCTTTGATACCAATATTTAGCTTTATCTAAATTTCTTGTTATTCCAATTCCATTTCGATAACATTCTGTAACTCCTAACATTTCATTAATAAATCCCATTTCTGCAGGTTTTTGATAATAAATGAAAGCCTTATGCTTATCCTTTTCAATTCAATTCCATGAATGTAACAATTTCCAACATAATATATTCCAAAAACTTCACCATCTCTGCAGATATTGAAAATAAATGAATTCCTCATGTTCATCCTAATTCTATAAAGGTAACAACATCCAACTGAACTTATTCCGTAAGCGTTCTCCATCTCTGCAGATTTTTTGGCAATAAATGAATGCATTATGCACATCCTTTTCAACCCATTTACCATCACGATAACAACATGCAAGAATGAGTTGAACTATAGAATTGGTTTGATTATTCAAACAAAAAATCGATATTGTCTGGATTTTGTTTTTTTTTGTCATAAATTATTTTGTGTTAAGAATTCACTTAAATATTTGCCTTTCAATATACAGATTACGCAGTTTCATTGATAATATTTCATGAAAAACTTCGTGACTTGTTATCTTATAAATACAATTGAGTACCATTGTTGGCTATTTGAGTAATGTTTTATGGACTGTTAATTTTTTGTTCTTCAAGTAGGTTATTGTATATTGACATTTACTCGCTGTTAATATCTGGATTGGGAGAGTCACAACGATGCAGATTCAACTTTGATATTAAATTAAAGTAAGAAAGGATGCCAAAAAACAATACGAGCGAAACTTTATATATATATGGATATGTATATAATATGATAGATAATAACAATAAAGTTTGTTTAAATGAATGAGATGAATGGATTAATTTATGACGTGGAAAACGAGGTAATGAAGTAAATTTAATAGATAAGGATCAAATATATATATGGGCTAGGTGCTGGAAAAATGACAAAACAAAAAAAGATCTTCAGAAAATCAATTTTTGTGTTGCAAAACTTATAATAGATTATAAGAAAATACAAACTTTAAAGAGCTATCTTGTGAAATTTTATTAATACAACTACCTTTGTGTTTTAAGTAAAAAAAAGATCCTAACCTTATTCTAAATTGATTTATGTAAAAAAATTGTCATTTTCGGTCCTTTTTCCAGCACCTAGCCCATATATATATATATATATATATATATACAGTTAAGAGGAGTAAAAACTTAAGTAAACAATAAAATAACTAATCTTATCTTGTAAATATACTTTATTCCCAAGCATAGTAAATCCCTTGATCGTTATACTATAAGCCAAATTAAACAGAAGTACCTGCATACTTAAATAATACAACCGACATGGATTATTAAATTATAAGTAAAATACTCTCACACTCTAAGACATCTTACGCACAACTATTTGAATCTGTAGCCGATAATAAAAGGATTCATCTTTATTGTCCACGGTCTAGAGCTAAATTTCGGCATCAAGAGGAGTCTCTCCCCGGACTGTGACACCATGCAGTTCTGCCGATATGAATTTAATCTACTGTTACACTTAAATCCTTAGATGTATTCATAGCGCCGACGACGATGACGTAAGTGCACATCGATCTTCTTCAGCACTACAGAACCAACAAAAAAATCTCGGCATATGAGTGGCAGGAAATTTGTTACTCCGAGTCATCGGTTTCGATGTTAACATTACAGCATTAATCCAATATCAATTCAATACACTGTACTTTCCATTTGTTTTTGATTTTTTACAAATCGGCATTTCTTTGGTTTGAAACTTTTAATTTATTTGCCTTGTTTCACTTGCAAAATAAGAAGCGCCTTTATTATTTACGTCAAGAAATTCTCTGGACTCTGATCATGATATATCAAATATACCCTTTATATAATGCTACCTTATACAGTATCTTACTGAATTATACTTTGCACATGTATTACACCATTTTTATTATCGATATAATTAAACCTTTATTTAAACAATACTTTAAGAATTTACTGATTAATGACAGATTTAATTCTATGCGTTACTTAATAAGATCTATCTACAAATGTGTATACAAATTTATCAAGATGGTTTGATATTTTATTACAAAACGTAAAGAATTGATATTGACATGAATGAAAAAATTCAAATTTTTAATCTATCAGAGAGAATGCATGTACGATTCTCTATCATTCTATTGTCAATCATGGTCAGGTCTAATTTTAAGTAAAGATTAATGTTCTCTGTTATATTTTATTGTTTCTTTTATTAATCAAAATATCCGGTATCTTCAATTCACATAGTTTACTTCCTATTAAAAGATTGTCAAACCATGCTATAATATAGAATAATATAATTTATTAAACAAACAAAAAATCTTATAAGTACCTTGATATTTATAGCCACTATTAAATGAAATAAAACTACTTTTATAATGTGATTCAATATCTATTTGCATGTCTTCTTTTATCATATTTTTTAGTTTGTTATCAGATTCAGATAATTCAGATAAAATATTTTCATTATTCCGCCATTCTGCAAAAGTATCATGAATTCTTTTTGCTGTTGGACGTTTTTTTGGATCTATGTTCCAACATTTCTTCATTAAATCTGCATAGCATATTGCTGTATTTTCATAAATATATGGCCGCAAACCATTACATACTTGTAATTGGAATTGTAAGTCTGAATTCTGCTCAAAAGGAACAGGTCTACCATATAAAATTTCCCACATTATTATACCGAATGAATAAATATCAGATTCTTTAGAATATGGATGTTGATTCAAAACTTCAGGAGCAATGTATGGTAAAACTCCATAAATTCCATCTGAATTTGATTTTAATGCAATATCAGCTGTAATCGAAAACCCTAGATCTGCAATATATGCACTTTTTAAGCTATTTAGTAGTATATTTCCACTATGTAAATCTCGATGAATAAGATCTTGAGAATGAATTATCTGAAGATCTGATGCAATACATTGTAAAAGATTTAATTTATCATTCCAATCCATTTGTGCTATAGCATGTAGATTTTTGCGTAAGCAACCTTCTAAAGCATATTCCATGACAAGTAAATAATTTTTAGAAACCTTATCTTTTGATACACCAAAACATCTTAAAAAAGTTGGGTCTTTAAGACCGATATCACAATATGATTTTAACTTATTATTAAAGGAAATATATATTAAAAATTGTTAATTTTAATGATAAATTATGAATAATATAATTAATAAATATTTTAATAATATAATTAATAAATATTTTAATAAAGAATACCTCTCTCATAAATTCTTTACGATAATTATCTGATTCATGAAGTAATTTAAGCGCAACAAGTTTGTATAAGTATCGACATTTGCCATACCATGCAGCACGGTATACAGTTGCAAATCCACCTCTACCTATCTCTTCAATATTTTCAAATTCATCAAAAGAAATCCAAGATAACTGATGCTTGCTTTCGATAAGTATTTTTTTCAAATCATCTTCAATTTCTAAATTATACATACATTCATTTGTAGCTAAAATTGATTTATAAAAATCTAAATAAGTTAATAACAACATCAAGTATGGTTTATAATAATTTAAATGTGATAGATAGTACCTAACGTTAAATCTTTTTCCCTAATCAGCGATTTAATATATAAAGTATTAAATAAATATATACCGAAATATAATGAATGAATGTTTTGGAGACATGCGCGATTCCAAAATCGGATCCTCTATAGTATAGGTGGGCAATATAGAAATATTATAAGACTATATATAGTATATAAAAACTCTAACCCTAACTCTAACCTAACTTTAATTTAAACTATGACCCTCACCCTAACCCTAATTATTTATAAATTTGCTTAAATTAGTTCAAATAGTTATTTTTATATACTATAATCTTATAATAATTCTATATTGCCCACCTATACTATAGATCAACCGAATTGATTTATAACCTTAAATAATGGAGATTCTTCGGCTTTCTAGATTTTCTCGATCATGTTGCAAATTCACAGAGTTTCACAAATAATATGGAAAAATAATGGAATTATTCGGATAAAATTTCTTACAGGGTTCTAACTTTAACCCTGACATTAAACCAATATATTTTTTGAGTTCAATTACACCTGATCTTATTATTTTGTATGTGATGCGTCATATACACTCTCGTAAACTTAAGCTTAAATTAAAATTTACCTTTGATACCAATATTTGGCTTTATCTAGATTCCTTGTTATTCCAATTCCGTTTCGATAACATTCTGCAACACTTGATATTCCATCAATGAGTCCCATATCTGCTGATTTTTGATAATTGGTGAATGTTTTATTTTCATCCTTTTCAACTCCAATTCCATATTGATAACAATTTCCTAGATGATATATTCCTCTAGCACATCCCATCTTTGCTGATTTTTGGTAATAAATGAATGCTTTTTGTTCATCCTTTTCAACTCCAATTCCACAACGATAACAACACCCAACATTATTCATTCCAAAAGCGTCCCCCATCTCTGCTGATTTTTTGTAATAAATGAATGCCTTGTATTCATCCTTTTCAACCCATTTACCAAAAAGGAAACAATTTGCGAGGATGTATTGAACCACAGGATTGCTTTGTTCCTTAAGGCAAAAATTGATAATATTATCTAGATTTTGCTTCTCCTTTATGAAAAATTGTTCTAATATATCAAAAATTAGATATAAATTTTTGTATTTCCATCTTTCTTCATTATATAATTTACACATTTTTTTAATAATCTTATTATTTTCTAAATACAATTGGGTATCAACGTCAGCTATTTGTATAATATCTAATGAACTGCCGATTTTTTCTGGCTGCTTTACAAATGAGTTATTACAATTTGACATTTGAAATTGTTATAATTTGGTTCGGGTTACAACGATGCAGGCTCAACTACTAAAGAGGGAAGGAATGGTTAAAAAAAATAATAATAAGATGAGCGTGATAGTATATATATAAATGTCTATGTCACGAACCCAAATAATAATATAATAAGGAAGGTTTATTTGAATCGAAAGAGATGCTGAATTAATATATAACAATGGATCACGATGCATTAGACGGATGAGGAAAACGAATAAGAAAAAATGAATAATAAAATTGTTAACTTAAATTTTAAAACTTTCAGTGGGAATTCGATTATCATCACGTTTTAAAGAATAAGTCGACTAAGAATTTATTATAGTCAAATCCAAAGGCTATTTATACATATCTGAGAGAAAATATATGATTACTAATCTGGGTTTCTTAATTTTCCGAAACGGATCCGTATTATTTCATCGACAATTACTTCATAGACACTACATTTTGCCGGCAATTATTCAACGCAAGTTCATTTTACCGACAATCTATCTCATTCCACTGACAAGTTTTTCTTTTTTTATAAATTACACTACTTTAACTCTAATTCTAACTTGACCCTAATGATATTGATCGGGTCCGTATCACTTCGTAGAATTTTATTTCACAGACAATCAATTCATAGACAAGTTTATTTTAAAGACAATTAATTTACAGACAGTTCATTTCATAGACATTTCATTTTTGTAGACAATCTTTAACACAGATTCAGAAGTTATTTGCTATTAAATATTGTCTACAAAATGAAATGTCTATGAAATGAACTGTCTATAAATTAATTGTCTTTAAAATAAACTTGTCTATGAATTGATTGTCCGTGAAACAAGGTGTCTATGAAATAAACTTCTACGAAGTGATATTGACCGGAATTACTTTGTCTATAAAATGAGCTTCGGTGAAATAAACTATCGATGAAATGAACTTATCGGTAAGTAATTGGCAGTGAAATGTGGTGACTATGAAATGAATGTCAGTGAGTTGATCGGATCCCACAAAATTTGATGATCTCAGTAAATTGAAAAGAGCGATAAATTGGATTTGCTTTGGAAAAGAGATAGTACCAACTTAAAAATGCTTATTTTGTATATGAGTACTACCAAGGGTAATCTGTAAACAGCTTATAAGAATTTGATATCGATATTGTCAGTTTCTAAATGCGGAATTTCCGAAGGAGGATCCGATCAACTCACCGACAATCGACAGTTTATTTCACCGAAGCTCATTTTATGGATAAAGTAATTCCTGTCATTAATTCTGAATAACCCTTATTTAGGTCTTGAAAACATTCTTAATCACTGCCAAAAATAACTCGAGTCATTCTGATAATAGTTCGCACCAATAACTATACATTCTGATGGATTGGCGGAATTGAACCTTTATTTAGATACTCTGAATTTGAACTCTAAATTTACTTAATAACAGGATGACATTCTCTGATATATTAATGAGATCCGTATAACTTATTTGTTAACTTGCTATAATTATTATTATCCTTAAAGTGATTAATTGAGAGCTTGATTAAAAGGGCCAATTCCACCGATCCGCCAGTATGCACAGGTTGAATGAAGGCAAATCAGGCCCACCCGGCATTACATAATCCCGATAAGAACATGATTTGAAACAGATATTTGGCGGAAATAGGAGACCTTTAGGATACAAATCGGGTTCATATAGGCGTTCAATACATCGGAATGTCGATAGCTCAATTGGTAAATCGATAAAGCTATATGGCAAACTTTATCGATTTACTAATTGAGCTATGGATATTCCGATATGTATTGAACCTATATGAACCCGATTTGTATCCTAAAAGTCTTCTATTTCTGCCAAATATCTGTTTCAAATCAGTTGGAGCCCGATTTGCCTTCGTTCAACCTGTGATGATAATATAGTATCTGATGAATTTTACTCTAAAAGAAAGGGTTGGAATGGAAAATATGAAACAGCAACTGTAACTTGTCGATCGTGCGATTATAAAAAACAGCCAAAAATTGCTAATGTAGTATTATTATAAAGTGCCGATTTTTACTCAAATTAATTATTGGTTGCTTTTATTTTTTTTGCAAAACTTCCGTTTCTGGTTTTGCGTAATAATGTCGCGCAGCTATCTAGTTGATTAAATAGTTTACAATTAGAAGCCCCTATTGACTCTATTAGTGCCCTATTGATACCCTATTAGTTTCGATTGGAGACTATTAACTAAATAGTTTACAATCAGTAAAACCTTGCTGACCCTAGATATAATTCCTATGACTAATTATATCATAAATCAACTTCATTTAATATTACAATTAACTAATCATTTATAAGAATTGGCTTTAAATAAATACAAAATTAATAAGCACTTTGTAAATAAAATAATAGAATTAATCTGTGAAAAAATGAGCACTATTGAGATAAAGTTTGATTTTTGAAAAGATAAAGATACAAAATTTTGAAAATTTACTTTATTAATAGGCCTGAACAAGCTAAAAGTTATAGAGAAATTTAATTTGAATGTAATGTTACTACTAATATGTACTATTAAAGTTCAAAAACTCTGGTTAAGATTTTATAAACTTTATAAAATGTTAAGTTAAAATGAATTAACAGGAAGTTAATTTTATAATAAAGCTCTTGAATGGTTAGATATGTTTTTAACACTTTTATAAATTATTCCTAACACTAATATAATAGACAAAGGGATATGCCAAGTGATGTAACACTCTATATGCATATTCTAATATACCATGTTTCTGAATTTCTTGATATTTATTTACAATAGAGACTTGATACATTTTCCTGTCAACTCATTGAAAAAAAACTATCAGTATGCATCAACTTTTTTTACAAAATTGCTAAAAAATAGTAATAATTTTCAAAAGTTAGCTATATTAAAAATATTAGAAATAAAAAATAGAGCACTATATTTTTGAAGATTTAATAAAGTGTTAGCATTTTCTAAATATAAAAAACACAATATTGTTGGTTTTAACAGAAATTTATTATCAAAAAAGCATATAAAGCAAAAGTAATTAAATTATTGACATATATTTATTTATAGTTATTTATTTTTTTTTTAAGCGATCCTGCTTTTATTTATGTGAACTGTTATATAATTTATGTACAAAAATACTAAATTCCTACA
>CAJVPU010002442.1:0-10607 GCA_910591775.1 Dentiscutata heterogama | reverse complement strand
TTTGTGCAATACCGATAATGTAGGCATAATTCCCTCCATACATTTGATCTTTTGTACCCATCTTCTACTAACCTTTTTACTTATACATTTGTTACCTTTAACTTTTTCAAATACTCCCCATGTGCTTATTCAATCTATTTCTATACCAGTTCGTTCTCTATCTATTTTATTATTAATACCCGGTAGTTGACCTCATCTTATATCAAATGTTGCATTTGTTACCTCTTCTACAAATTTTCTATAGACTAATTTTTTAAAACTTCTAATACTTTTTTATTTTTTTCTTTTAGTGATAAGCTTCTCTTATAACTATGCTTCGCATAACTCTTCAAATAATTATCTTAGTTATTATTCTAAGCTCCAACAATCAAATCTACAAAACACAATAAAATATCTCTGATATAGATTATACAATATTCAATTAGATTATCAAATACACATAGACAAATTCAACAAATTGATTGAACAATCTATAATCAAACAAATAAATCTTCACAAAATATGCAAAAATGATTTTCATTGTATATATTTGGTTGTAATATAATGGATAAGATGTTTATAGCTATTGTTGGACTATGAGTTCATGTCTATTAGTAGTATGTCAGACCTAGTGTACTGTAATAACATTACTGACTACAACAACGGCAGTTTTTTTATTCAATTTTTTTAACTTCTTTTTTTTATATTATTATCTAATTTACAATACCTTTATTATTTTAACTATATTACAATTATTCAAACATTAACATATTTACATTTTATTAACTTTCTTTAAACCAATTTATTTTATAATTAATCTATCTTTTACATATCTTATAGTACTACTATAAAACTTTATACATACCTAGGGCTTACCTAGATTTGTATAAAGTTTTCAAATCTAGGTGAGTCTTGGCCACTCTAGTAGGTTTAGGTTGCAGATAATTAGTTTAAGCTTTTAGTTTGAGCTTTTAGTCTGAGCTCTTATTCTTGCATATAATTTATATATATTTGTCTTTGTACAAATTAAGTTTTTATATAGTTTTCTATATAACTACTTATATAAATTAATTAATAAAGATATGAGCAAGGCCTTACCTTAATGTAAAAAGAAAAAAATTAATCTTACCTTAGTTGTATTAAGCATTATTATATATTCTTGGTGGCTTAATTTATATAAGAGCATCTATGCTCAAATAGCATGTATAAGCAATTGTATAACCTTGTAATTATTGTGTCTTAATCAAATATAAAATCTATGGTATAAACATTGAGATCTTTATATTGACAATCTGTAAAATTAGAATATATAAAAGAATGTGTCTTCATCTTTAGTTAAAAGTAATATTCCTCTTCCAAATTTCTCAATAAATAAAGATTACATATATTTACATTCTTTTTATAACAAATAACTAATAAATCATAAATATTTGAATACTAAAATTTATTATTTAATAGTAGAATATAGCAACTTAGAGTAGTAGTAAAGTTGTTGCACCTCAAGCAAGCTTGACTATAGTACTGAGTTCAAATTTTGCTAATGATATTATGACCAAAAATACTTGTATTATAGTAATAGATATTTAATCATAAGTCAGATTCTATTACCTATATATAACTCTAGTTATACCAATATATCTTGTTTACTAGAAGATTCTGAAAGCATTTATACGATATTTGAATTATACAAAAGAATACAAACCAGTATAAATAATGCAAACCCACAATAAGACTTTTAAAATTATATAAAACTAATAATACTTTTGATATCAAATTTGTATAAAGTAATTTTTAAATTTATATAAGATTATTTTTAAATTTGTACAAAGTAACCTTTATATTTATATAAAAGAACAATATATTTAGATTAATTAAAGCAAATATCTTGTGATTTAGTAATCCAATTTTGACTATTTTGATACAATTTAAATTACTTTAATAAAAGCATTCAAATAGTATCAAAATTAATCAAATTATACTACTAGATTACTAGATATTATAATTTAATTAATAATCTGCCAGTTAACAGAAGAATAAACATAATATAACATGATACAAATCACTATTTAAATTTAATATGGTGTGTATTTGAAAAATTTCTACTGTTCATCCAAAAAAAACTTTTTTTGTAATAAGTTAATTAATTTTGTAAGTTAATTGAAAGTTATAGAGCTCATCCTTGCAGTTCTAATAGTAGTTAAATAATCCAAAATCTGTCTAGTAGATGCTGAGATATCTTTAAAAAATGAGTCAACAACTATATATATAAAATCTCTATATAAACAATCTATTGTTTACATAGAGATTTTATATAGTTGTTTATGCATTTTTTAAAGATATTTTAGCATTCACTAGGCTGATTTGGATGATTTAACTACTATTAGAACTGCAAGGATGAGCTCTACAACTTTTAATTAATTTACAAAATTGATTAAGTATAAAAAATGTTTCTTTGGACAAACAGTAGAAATTTTTCAAATTCACACTATATTGAATTTATATAGTGATTTGTGTCATATTATACTATGTTTTTCTTCTGTTGACTGGCAGATTATCAATTAAGTAATTCGAATTATATTATCCTTTTGTATGAATTTGAAAGTTACTTTGTACAAATTTAAAAGTTATCTTATAGTTACTTTGTACAAATTTGAGATTAAAAAAAAAAAATAAGTGAACTTGAAGATTCAAAAGTAGCTTAGCAAATTCTAAGTTAAAAAATAGTAACTTTTGATAGTATTATAAAACAAATTTGATTAACCCAAAAATTAAAGAACTTGGATAACAAAAAATCTTTAAATAAAAGAATCTACTAATTTGGCTGTTAGGATTATTAGAGCTATACTAGTTATATATTAGTTAATTTATTAACTAGATAACTAGTAAATAATTCTAAAATAAGATTTTGAAAAAAAAAATATGTTATAAAAACATATACCAAGAATTGAAAACTATTAAATTTAGGCCTAGAAAAAGAAATAGTTGGAGTTGAAGACAAAGAAGTAATTAAGATTTCTGATAATACGATAGAAGAAGAATCAAAGAAAGAGAAGTATGTTATAGTAATATTAATAATAAAGAAATAAAAATAAAGTAAAGATAACTAAAATAATAAAATAAAAAATATATATAAATTTTAGTTTCAACTATAAAAGTAGATTTTTAACAAAAAGGTTAGAAATGTTAGATAATCATGTTCAAAAAAGAAAGCAAGACTAGCAAATAAGGATATTGAGAAGGATCCAGAACTAAAATATTAGTATAAAAGAAGAGCACAGTTGGTAAACGAATTAGAAATGGTAAATATAATGTATAGAAATATGAATAAAAATAGTAAAGAAGGTAGTAATAGTAGAAGAAATGAATAAAATAGGTTTAATTCTAATAGAATATAGTGAAGATTAGGAATAAAAGTAAGAAAAAGAATAGCAAGAAAGTTGTATTTTTGTTTTTGTTTAAAATTACTATTATGAATAAAAGAATTTAAATTTGGTTATAATAAAAGTTAAACCGAGGTTTAAAAGATTTTGTTAAAATAAAAGTAAAATATTTAGAAATGAAAAGAAAAGTTTAAGAAGAAAGAAAAAGTGAATCTAAAATTTCAGATATTTGAAAATTTGAAAAAAAAAGATCAGTATTAATTGTTGGAATTTGAAGATTAATAATATTGAGAAAAATAAAAGAAATTGGATAGGTAGAAAATTGTATAATATTAAAGTAAGCAATAATATTAGCAAAGTGATAGGGGTTTGTAGAGATAAAAAAAGTATGTTGTAATGCATTTTTAAGATTAAAATTAATTATATTGTCATTTAAAGCAGCTTGATTAAGAAATTTATAAAAAAAGATATAGAAAAAAAAGCTTTCACATTTAGGATTAGGTGTAGTATTATTAAGTTATATAAATTGTTCTTCTGCTTCATGGGCTAATTCTTTAAGAGATTTAAAAAGAAAAGATTTAAAAAAAGTAGCAAAAAAAGATTGATTTGGTTCAAAAATAGAAAAGTTTATTGAGATAGATTGAAATTGTGAAAAAGATTGTTTAAAGAAGAAAGAAGTAAGATTATAAAAAGTATATTCAATATTATTAGAAAGAATATTGCAAGTAGAATTTGTACAAGTATATAAATAATATAGAGCAGCTTTGGTTGATATTTCAGTACATTCTTGTAGTAAATTAATTGATATAGGTTGGTAAGAATTAGGAAGCAGTTGTTTGAGCTTGTTAGAAAAGAAAGTAGTAGTCTGAAATTTAATATAATTATAAACTTTTTGCTGATTAATATATGAAAATTGTTTTTTGTAAGAGTTATAAAATTTGGAAAACCAGATATCAAGTAGTACACAGTATGTTTTAAAAGAAGGAATACGGAATTTTTGGAAAAAAAATTGTGGGTCAATATTAAAAGTAATATAAATATTATACTTTGAATCATATTTAACTTCCAGTAATAAAGAGTTAAAATTATAGTATATAGTATCAAAGTGCAAACTAAGACAAATAGGTTTGAGATTAAGATTTATATAAAATTACATATAGTTAATAGTTTGATATTTGTTATGAATTAAAAGATATAGACGAGCAAGATTAATTGCAATATGAGCATGTTGAGAAATAGAATAAGAGGGTAAAAAATAATGAGAGTAAAAAATTTTTTTGTAGTTTAGATTTGTAAAAAAAACAGTAGTAAAGTTGGATAAAATACTTTTAAAAGTAAATAAAAGTAACTCAGATGAAATATTAGAGTTATAAGAGGGTGTGTTTAAAGTATTTGAGTAAATAATGTCAAAAAGAAACTGTAGTTTTTGTGAAATCATATTTTGTAATAAATCATTAAAATTATTATAACTAGTTTGTTGTTAAGTAATAGAAGTATATATTTTACCAGGATAGAAGTTTTGAAGAAAAGGTTTAATAAAATTTAAAACTTGTATTCTAAGAAAAATTAGAAATTGAGTTTGATTTTGTACTTCTGTATTAATTGGAAATGTTTGAAACTAGTCAAGAGTTTCACTAGAAAATTGATGATGAGGAAATCTTTGTTGAGTCACAGTTAGTTTTAGATATAGAAAGTAAAAAAAATGAAAAAATATATAAAATTTAATAAGATAATATAGATAATAAGAAAAAATAAAACTTGTCAGCGTTTTTGGTCACATGATCAGGGTCAGGTGATTCTGAATTCATTAGAATCGTCTAAAGACAAGGATTATTTTGGTAGTTAAATCATCCAAATTGGTTAGGTAGATCAAAAATTATTGAATTTTAAAGATTTGTAGTAATAATAAATATAGCAGTTAATATATATAAAATAACAGAAAAGTATGAATATATATGAGTTGTAAGTGTTCAATTTTTAGTAGTTTTAGAGTACAGATTATATAAAAATAGATATAAAAGATAAATTAAAAATATTAGTTAGTTATAAATAGCAAAAAAAATAAAAAAATATATAGAGTTTAATAATATAATATAAATAATTTGAAAACAACACTTGATGGCATTTTTGGTCATATTATTAGAGTCAGATAATTTTGGATCCAATAGAATTATCTAAAATAGAGGATCATTTTGGTAGTTAAATCATCCAAATTGGTTAGATAGATCAAAAGTTATTAAATTTTAAAGATTTTATAATAATAATAAATATAATAGTTAGAGTATAGACATTTATCAGGTGATTTTTTAGAGGGGGGGGGGGGTCAAAAAAATTAAAATTTTATAAATAACAATAACACCTGATCAATTATATATTAAAAGCTAGGGGGGGTAAGCCTCTGATAAAAAAAAATCAAGTGATAAATGTCACTACCCTTAATATATATAAAAGGAATTGCTATTTCCACCCTCCATTTTTGCTAATATCACTTTCTAAATTTTAAAAAATGTTTCAGAAGAGGTATTGTTATTAAGAAAACTTTCCTTTTGATCTTAATAAAAGTTGTTCATCAGCTTTTCTGGTTCTAATAGTAGTAAAATCATTAAAATTGGACCAATAGTCTTTTTTTAAAAGTAAATGAAAGTTAATTAACTTTGGATATATATATCTTAGGAACTACTAGTCTAAATATAATGATTTTATTACTATTAGAACCAGAAAGGCCTGATGAACAACTTTTGTTAAGATCAAAAGAAGGGTTTACTTAGTAAAAATATCTATTTTGAAGCACTTTTTGATTTTTGGGGGGGTGGTATTAGCAAAAATAGAAGGTAGAAATAGCAATTTCCTATATAAAATAGTAGATAAATATAAAAAAATATATATAAAAATTTAGGTTATAAATGTTCAATTCTTTGTAATTTTAGAGTACAAATTATCTAAAACATGTATAAAAAAATTTAGAGTATTGGAGTAATAAAGATTAGCTGAAAGAGATTATTATATAAGTGATAGACTTTGTGTAATAATTAATAAATTTGTGTAAAATTGGTTATTAGAATGAGAAAATTAATATTTCTGTAATATAAGGTTAATTTAAATAAATTTGAAAGTAGCCGAATATTACACAAGAATTGTGTATAGTAAAAAGAATAAAAGAAAGACAAAAATAGTTGTAAAGAGTAAGTTAAAGAAAGTTGGAATATTTTAAAAGATAACTTGATGAGTTTTAATGCTACAGAGATGAAATATAGTTTGTTATGACAAAAAACATGTGTAAAACAAACTTTACTAATTTATGAAAAGAGGTTTAGAATAAGAATAATAAAAAAATAGCCAAAGTTTAAGTTTTTGGCCTTAAAAACCTTTTTTAAAGTTTACTTTATGAATATAAAAGCTATTGACTTAAGATTTGAATAGTTATATATTTTGAAGTAATAAACAACTTTTGTTAATACAACAAATTTAGGTTAACTTAGTAAAATTTTGAGAAAATAAGTGTTTTTTCTTAGATGAATTTGGAGTAAATTTTGTGTTAGGGATTTGCAGAAAAAGTTATATATACTATAATTGCTTTGTAATAAAATTTAAATTAATAAATTATAAATAAAAATAAATATAAAAATTCTTTAATAATTACCATTTTACTAAAATTTATAAATATCATACTTCAAGGCTTATTTTTTAAAGATATTGCACTTATTAAAGTAAAATAAAAATTAGTAATATCCCGAATATATACAAATAGGAAAGTATGCACTAAGCAGTCTACTACAAAATATTATCTGAATGACCTCTTCTGCAAATTTTGAATCTGTTTCTCTTTTTTATGCTATCTGCTCTGTAATATTAACCTTTTTAATATTAGCATTTCACAAACTAAATTTTTTATTATGAATATTTCTCCTTATACAGTTAGACCTCTCTAAGTGTATTCTTCTTTAAATGCATACTCAAGTGCTGGCCCAAATATTTACTTGACCTCCATAAATATATGCTCAAGTGCTAGCCCAAATATTTCACTTGATTTTTATAAATATATTTTTTTTATTATTCTCTATATACATATTATTAAAGTGTAGTCCCAAGAGTATGCACATAGAGAGGTCTGACTGTATATATCAACCAAAATTGTTAGCTCTTGAAGTTAATATTAATTGTCTCCCAAACTAACAAAGGAGTATTAACCTTTTTTTTACCTTATTAAATCTTGTGACTATATAGCTTTCTTTACAAAAGGCTAGTTGTAGAAAGGGAGTTATCTCTCTGGAAAATGCTATAGTTTTATGATAATACAATCTTCAAATCTTTGAAATCACAAAAATCACAATTTTTGTAATTATAAAATTGCAAAAATCTTTGATATATTCATTATTACTAGAATAGAGAATAATAATTTAATAAAGGAATAGAAATAGTATATTAATTAATCATATTTTTATATATCTTGGTATAAGTAAAATAATGTATATAATAAAAAATTTATCTTTAATAAAATGACTCATCAAAGTGCTAGTAAAAGTAAAGTTAAATAAGTAGTTCCTCTTTAAAATAAAGTAACTAATTATAAAATCGATAATTACAATTTTTGTTTTTATGATTATTGTAAACCGTATCTTGCATTGAGAAAAACTCTGCTACAAGGCTATAAATTAAAATTAAATAGTATTTTTGAACTAGAAAAAAGAACTTAGAAAGCAAAAATGCCTATTACAGACCTGTGAATTGCCGCAGCAAAATTCAAACCCAAATACTGTATCAAGCTTTTTTACACCTTGATCAAAGCCTCCTGTGTAGTTTAGATGATTTAAAAATAAAAATTAATTTAAACAAAATAATTTAAATAAAGATGAAATGATTGTTTGCTTTATAACTTTCTTTTTATCAAAAATAATATTATTGGTATACATACCTAATACCACAGATTATCATCAAAAATCTACAATTTTTGTTACGTTGTCATACTAGATCCTACTAACTTTCACTTATATTACTTATTCTGTAGTTATTTCTTTTCTTTTATTGTACATATTATATTATTATTATCTAATATAGTTATCATTAATACATAGCCTTTATTTGTCTGTTGGTGATGCATGACTAGATTATATGATGCAACGTGTACTCAATTATAATGTGTAAAGTGCAATCATTGTCTGAAGGAAATTAGGAATTTTTGAGAGCAATGGAAATGATATTATTAGTAAAAAGGCAGGAAGTACAAAGGATGATGTTTAGAGATAGATATTATTATAGGCAAGGTCAATAAGGGGGAATCCTATTAGTATCAAAAAAAAGGCAAATATTAAAGTGTTTGTGGCAAATATCTGAATAGCAGAAAGTAGTTGTCTAAGGAATAGAGTAAAGAATTTATGAAACTTTAAAATGTATTTAAGACTTGCGTTTCATCTCAATAAAGTTTTTTCAGATTTCGATCTATTTCTAAAAAATATAATAATAAATCAATAGATAATTCAAATTATACAACTTATAAAATTCTTATACTTATCTAATTACTATGTTACTGTTAAGTCATTTAATGATCAAATAAATTAATCATTTACCAAACTTCTGCATAACACTAAATTTACTACTTAATTCGCCTCTAGCCACTTATTATTATTCATATTCATCCCTTAAAGATATTATTCACACTTATAACTCCTTATAATCTCAAACAATTGCTTAAAAAAAAATCTCAAGCATAAAATTCAATTATTTACCTAAAATGGGAAAGTGGTCTGAAAGATGTATTGCTCAAATGCCAGGCAAAAAATTCCTAATAGATAGTTCAAGGAATAGAGCGTTATTAGAGAAATTGATCCAAATTTAGAAGTCTTACCTCTACATGAATGGCTTCGAGTAGTTTCACTATCCCTAACAAATAATATCCCTTTAATGGCTGGATACTATCATTAAAGCCCCAAACTGGATCAAATAAGTAGATTCCTTTATTATCTAAATATTTTGTTTTTTTTAGGATGGCAGACAAAGTTTGGAAATTTAACATCATAAATAAAAGTTATCACCTTAAATTTTAGTAGTATAGTTATAGATATGATTCTGATTTTACATGTCTACTAAAATGGGGCTCAGATTATTGTCTTTTTAAAAGTATAATGACACAGCTTGATCCAAATAATTAGTATTCTTTACCTTATCTACTTGGATTCTTACAGCAAAACAATGTTAACCATCTACAAAGTGCTGTTTCAGAATGTTATCCTAATCTATTTCTGAATATATATAGACAATGAATATGATGAAAGCTAAATCTCTAATGCATAGTAACTTAAAAAAAACAGTAGATAAAATTAGTGACTATATTGATAAGATGGAAAAAGAAGCAACAGGTTCTCTAGTAAAATATAATATAGTATTATAATAAGAAGGTAAAACTTTATTTCCAGAAAGTATTCAAGCATTAATGCTTGAATATAAAAAGGGTGTTGCAAAAATCTAAAGCCTAAATTGACAAATAACTAAGCTCAAAAGATGAATAGAACAGTTAGATGTTGAATTAGAAAAAACAGATACTGATCTTGATGAAGCAAACTTGTTAGAATTAAGCATTAATAAAGCAATCATGTCTGCACAACTCAGATCCACTATTCTAATTTCTACAAAACAATATCTATCATTAGTACTTATGCAACCATATCATAGTTGCAATAATCAAAGCATTACAAATAATATTTTGAACATAATGACAGTCAGATTTAAGATCAAAAGCACAATAGAATATACAAAATGTGATGCTATCTTTAAACATACTAATGAAACACAAAAAATAAGTTTTATAAAAGCCATAGTAGCTTCAGGACTTGTGGGAAGAATATCTTGTAATGCAGTTCAAAGTTCATTGGTGATAATGGAAATTACAAATCAAATATAAAATAAAGCATACTATCATTACCAAAAAGTGTGCTTTGACTCTCTTATAGCTGCCACAAACTCACATACAGAAGAAGCTTTGAGAAAATGTATTAAACATACAATATCACAAGGCAAAAAAACTTTGGCTATAGGGTTTAATTGTTTATAGACTCATATAAGAAATGCGAATTAGGCCAGTAGAGAACTAATATATCAAGAAATACTACCTGGTATAATAATTTACTTCCAAATATTGATTAAACCATATTTAATTTCAATTGTTTTATTATTAAATTATTCCCATAAACTAATTATCAAATTTCATATGGTTGAAAAGACAAGATTCATGAAAGAAAAAAATCTAAACTTAAT
>CAJVPU010002441.1:0-10607 GCA_910591775.1 Dentiscutata heterogama | reverse complement strand
AGCTTTGGTTAATCTGCAATCGTTTGACATCCGATTTAAACATAAGTATTAACAAGTATTTGACTGTCAAATTTTTGGTTGATTCTGCCGAGCACTAGTTACGTTTTGATATTTATATACTAAAAATGCATTAATAACGGAGGTTTGATAACATTTTGCATAAAATTAATCCTCCACACTTACGAACAATTAAACCTTATTTTTTCAAAAAAAAAAAAGTTTTATTCTATTTATATAACTAAAATATGGTTTAGCAATTTGCTAAAGATGAGGGTTTTACTCCCACATCATTACAATGGACAAATAAATTATATACCAAACAAAGTGGTATATTATTTAACCATATTTCATAAATGTTCATACATAAACTATTTTTTCTATATACAAGAAAAATACCTTGTACAGATAAATTTTAAATACAATATATAATTTTTGGAATAGCTATTTAAAAAAAAAAAAAAAAAGACGATGAGCCCTATGGCTCGTCGACAGCATTGGCTTGTCGGTTGAGGAACCGATAATTTTAAAATGTTTTTAATAATAATGCTGTTTTTCGGCTTGATAGCCTTAAAAAAATTTTCTTTTTTCTTCCGACCGTGTGTTTATCACGGTTCATTAACTTCGGAAATTTTCTTTGAATTTTTCTTTAAAAAATTTTATTTACGCAAAATATATTGTTTCATTAAGATTTATTTTAGAATCGTTAAAATTAATGTCATGAATATATAAAAATTTTTTCGTTCAAAAACCAGCTTCTTTTATATATTATCGGAATTATGATTACGGAAGAAAAGGTTTATCCGCATAATATATGGACATTGTGTGCTTTTTTAGAAATTTGGCTGTTCAAAAAGCTATCGCTATGGGCTTATCCATCTAGAAAAGGATAAATTATGCAAATACGTACAGAGTGATTTTTGACATTACAGTACCGTTACTGCATACGTACGTATTAACATTAATAATTTTTACGTATCGGTATTACATACGTATTATATTCCCACGGGACTTAAGTATGAAATTTGAGGTTTTGATACGTGATAATTTGAAGCTGAAAGATTATAAAATTCCTTTAAAAGATAATTATGGATTCCGAAAGAGAAGAAAATGAGAGTTCGATTCGGATGTCAAATCATATTACTGTATTAATAATTTGGACATTCATTTCTATATGCATTTTAAAAATAGGGAATATCCGGACTTTAGATAGGATAATTACTCTTTTTGTAGTATTACATTATAATTTGTGAAACAAATATATCGATATTTTGATACGTATACATTTGATTATGCAGATAGCAATTGAATTACACAACTAATTTTGCTTACCGTTACTATTCTATGTAGGTCAGAATGTGAAACCAAATGCTTATCATTTTTAATAACTAGCTCCAATCATTTCAAAAGTTTTATTTTTTTCAAAATAACCATTACAGCATTACATGAATTGACAAAAAAAAAAAAAAAAATCCAATCCACGAAAAATCTCTGTACATGTAACCAAACTTTATAAAAAGAACCCTATTTACATTTAAGATGCTAGTATAAATTATGTACAAAAAAAAACCATGTAGAGAAATAGGTGAAAAAAAAAATATGATTTGAATACGTGCGTTATAGGGATAAGAAAAATAGTCCTATTATATGTATAATTATTTTGAATATAATATATACTGTCACGTAATAATAATTAAATATAAGTATATATGTTTTTGTCGTCATTAAACAAGAATTACATTATAAAAGTATCATTGAAAAATTCCTTCTTTTGCATCGACATCAGCATCATAAAGGATTCTCTTAAATAAAGTCCAAATAAAAGTAAAAGTGAGAAATGTAACAAATCTTATTACTTTGTTCATAATCCCACAATACTTCTCCTTCCAAATAAAATTTCCAAAGTGTTTCTTCTTGGACGATCCTGTATATTTCCACCATTAGATGATGATCTTGAAGGATTCTGTGAATTCTCTGTACTTGACTCTTCTGGGCTACTTGCGTATGTCATATGCGAATATTTTGATATTGAATCCGAATGCAATGTTATTAAAAGAACGATGAATCCAATAATAAACGAGACGTCATCAGTGATACGAGTTATCCAAAAATTGCGAATTGTCGGGTTTAAGAAAGCTGTAACCAATGTTCGAACAGTGATGAAGAGAAAGGATAGTATCAACGAAATTGTTAATACACCAGTCTAGAAATCAATAGTTAATATTAATAATCTATCATTATGACTTTTAATTTCATAAAAATCCAAGTAATGACTTACCTCGAAAATTTTTTTATTAATCCGAACCCTCATTATTTGCTCATTATTTCTTTGAGAAGTCCTTCCATTTTGTTCATTATTTCTTGGAGCATTCGGTTCAACTATAGGGACTAGATCATTTTTTCTTGCTAATATCATTATAATTCCAAATATCGCATACCCGCAAATAACAAATAAAATAAAAATCGTTTCCAGAACGATATTAACAATCATGAAAACTTTTCCTAATTTCGAGATGATATACACATGTGCAAGGACATAAGAAAGAAAGGAAATAATTTTGATCAGCCCGTCTAATAAAATGACTATAAAAAAGATCTTGCTTATTTGCCGAACATGCATAACTTTATAATCAAGATCTTCAGCAAGATGTAGTGTTGCTTTTACCCTAATTATTAAAAAAAAAAATATATGTATATATTTATCATTGTGTTATGCTAAATAAAGAGTTTGTTTATTTTTTGTAATCTTACCATGGGAACAAAAATATTGTGTAATTAATACACAGAAAAAAATAACCTAGATTAACAAGAGTTTGGTACTCTAGGTCGGAAATTCTATGATAACGTATACCCCATGGGTCATACGTAAATAATACCGGGAATACTTTAAGTAAAATAAGTTTATATTAATAATTATTGCGTACAAATTAATGTATAGATATCATGATAATTATCATAATAATTAAATATACTTACTAGTAGCACATATAACAATCCCAGCAAGTAACCATGGTTTAGGATTATCTAGAGAAAATTTTCTTTTGTAAACGCCCCATAAAATTAGACCAAGTGATATTATTAAAATGCTGCCATATAATATTCCAGATATTAATGTCCAGATCAGAAAAGTTTTACTATTGAGTAAATTTATCCAAGGACCAGAATCTTAAAAATAATAATAGTAATTAGTTAAAATAAATTAAATATTAATCATAAAAAAAAAGAATGATATGTATTTTTTATCAATATTAAATACCTGGTATAATTACAGCATATGAGATTTGATCCGAGAGATTGTGAACATCTTTCATATCTGCTATTCGCATTAGGGTCAAGACAGGCGCAACTTTAGAAAGCGTCTCTAAATTGCCAACATAATTTTCCTTAATGCCTGGATCTCCATTATTCATTGAAGTAAATATCACTACTTTTATTTGTGGTTGACTATTGAGACTATCAAATGAAAAAGATTTTATTATATTACGTGGCTTTATATGTTCTTTGACTACGCGTTTATTTGGACGCGTCAGTGATTCCGTCTCATATGATATGTCTATCATTGTTACAGAAGAACCATGATTTTTTGTATTTGTGGGTGAATTTGTAGCGATATATTCATTTGTCACCGTGGATTGATGATTAGAACTTTGTGCCGTAGATGGTGATGATGAAATTACAGTAGCATTTACACTAATTGGTTTATTTGTTGTTTGAAGCCATAAATTACTAATTATAAGAATGAAAATATGATAAAGATTTAAAAAAATTAGCAAAAAAGGTTATCTGTTATAATAAAGATATAAAAAAATATTATAAAATTTACTTTTCAATTATATCCGCGTAAGATGAACAACCATAATTCAATCCTTCATTAAATGGTACCAATAGTATGACAGTATTTATAGGAACAGAATTTAAAGTACAAGAATTGTTATTGTTAAAGGAGGCAATCGCAATGGTACCATTAATCAGTTCGAATGATGATGTATCAATCCACATAAAGTCTACAGTAGAATAGCTTTCAATAAATTCATTGCTTATATTATAAAGTAATAGGCTTGCGTTGCAGACTTTGGAAAATGTGAGCCAAATAAGGAGGATTCGTAAAGACCAATTAAAAAATAACTTGTTTAAAAGATTTATCCGCCCGAACATAGCATAAATTAAAGTGTGCAATTGTTTGTTCTTAAGAAGTGAAGATAAATAACAAGAATACACTAAACTTAAAGGTATATAGAACAGAAACACACTCGTTAAATATACGTTAATATGCCAAAAGAAATGTGGCAAATTAATTATGCCAAGTTCGGGCGTATCTTAAGAGTATCCACCTATATAAAATGAGGCTCGAAAAAAGAAAGCTAAGATTGGAAAGACGCTAAAAACTTTTCGGACACAAATGGGGTTTTTATATATACCAAAATTAGCTGCAGCTAATTTTATTGTTAAATGGTGTATATTTATATGTAACTCATTTTATATTAAAGCTTCCTTTTTCAGAGAAATGTTTATTTCTTTTTAGTTGATAAACAAAAAAATTGATGGACATTAATTTAGGACAAATCGATCTACACCTTTTGACTTAGAGTAAATTTTTTTTTGTAAAAAGAAATATTGGTTATGATTTCCGAAAAAAAAAAACCGTGATTTTTTATTATTATTATTATTATTATTATATTCAAGATTGAAAACCGGGAATAATTTTTTACCTTTATTTGCAGCACTCAAATTTTTTTTTTTTTTCAACGGTGATACATTTTTATTTGCATTTGGAGTAACAATCCTAAACCTAATATGTCAAGTTATCTCCATGCGGATGATTTGATAGGCATGAATTCGGCTTTTTTGAAAAATATTATTCTTCTTTCTTTCCTTCTTCGTGATCACAAATTTTGTTCGAACTACTATTCTAATTTATTGTTGATAATCTAGAAACTATGTATATGATATGGTTTCAGAAATCTTTCTAATTCAGGATGTTTTTATGATGATTAACTAGAACTCTTTAAGACAAGGACGTAAATTTTTTTACATAACACTCGGTCTTTGTAAATTTTTTGTAAATAAACTTTTAAATTTAGGCATATATGTATGCGTGCATACGTATTTGCATACATACTTACGTACTGTACTGTACGCTGTACTTAGGTTCATAACTGATGATAACTGATAACTGATAACTGATAAAAGTACAAAAGTATACGTATGCGACGTACTTCACTGTACGTACCAATTTAACATTAATGATTTTATTCAACAAATGTATCTTGAAATAAAGATTTTTTTCAATAAACAAATTTACAGTACATACTAACATACTTATAATATTACATAATAGCATTTAATGCATTCATGAGCTTTTTATTTGACGAGTTTATTTACACCCATGTAACATAACATGTCGATTTTCAAGTAATTTGATACTTTTTTTTGAAACTCAGGGTCCTATAATCGGAATGATGTTTTCATTTAATTTAACTTAAAGGAATAAAAAGACTTTAGGATCTATTATAAATTCTTGTGTAAATATTTCCAAATAAAGTGTTTTTTTATGCTTCGTATACGTTATGTGCTATTAAATTTCATAATTAAAAAAAAAGAAAAAACAGATGTAAATGATTAATATAATAAATGCATAACCCCCATCTTTTACAAAAAATATTGTTACATGTTACATCGGCTTTTTTTTAAAAAAAGAAAAAAAATTTAAGTTCTCGCATGACTACTTGAGTGTTTTTTTTAGTTCTCGGAGGACACGGAATTCATTTAAATGTTAAATAATTCCACTACGTATAAACAAAACAGCGATCTTTTTTTGAACACCAAAAAAAAAAATAAACACATGTTATTTCCTTATTAGGGTGTAATGCAGTCGGAAATCTTTTTATTTTATTCCATATTTAACTTATTTGTCTGTTGATTTCGATGAAAAATTCCTCTTATCAAAAAGCTCTATAAGTCTACTTACTGTGGCTTAACCATTTTTATTTATAAGTTCGGTTTGGTTTATGCTATCTCAAAACTAATCAATTATAGTATAACTCATAACGATAATGAAATTGGCTGATCAAAGTTTTATGTACAAAACCTGATATCAGTAATTTTCATCAATTTCTGCGTATTATCAATTTAGCCTCTTTGCCAAATTTGATAGCTTTTTTTTTTTAAAAAAAAAAAACTCGGCCGATCATAAATTGGCTTAGTTGGCTTTTTTTGTCATCTTGTTTAAATTTTTTGATTATTAATGTATAATAATGTTAATTAATAAACGCAATTAATGGTCACAAGGTATGTTTATGATTTGCAATATTTTACATAATTATTTTATTATACCGAAAATAAATACCATATCTGTGTGTCTTTTAATATGTATTAACGTTAACGTTTAACAAAACATTTAATAACTAGCAATGTTACATGTGGCGGAAGACTTCGTCGCTCGATTGCAGTTTTCAGTTTGAATTGTCACTTGATTTGACATGCGGTATATCTAATTAGTGATCTAATTTACCATTATCGCTATAGTGATTAAGTATTGTGATCCTGTATTTGGTTAGCAATATAGTATAATATGAAGTAATAAAAAAGGATGTGTAAGAAGTGATTGTTTTTTTTTTTTTTTGAGAACCTGGTGAACCCGATTGTTGATCTGATTTTCTATTTTGAATGATAGAAGGCTGATTAGTCATGTCAGTGTCATGTCCAATCTTGACTTTTGCAGTGAAAAAAATTCAAAGTCAAAATTTGGTGCGCAACGCGCACCAAATTTTAAACTCAGGTGCCAGAACAGGATTAACTATATTGCACACATTATTTTAAAATAATTATTAAAAAGTTACGTGCGCTTTACGCACAATTTTATATCTTTTTTGTGCGCAAAAAAATTTTTATGTGCGGACCGCACATGCGCACATCCAATTTTTTTCACTGGACATTTGGACTCCAATAAAAAATTTTATTTGGATTTGGATAAATATGGACATGGACTAATCCAAATAGTGACCATGTCCTTATCTTCTTTGCCGAATTTTTCGGGTTTACCCTTTTCATATTGTCCATGTCCATATTTTGCCAACACTGGTCATGTCACAAATATTGTCGGTCCTGTGATCTACTGAAAATTAGTCGAACAAAAATAATGAACCACGCAACAAAATCGGCTACTTATCATTGATATTATATATTATATAGTTTTAATATGCACTTTTTTAGAGGTAATTAATTTCATAAATTCCGGGACAACTGAAAATTTTTCTAATGATCGAATCGATAATTTACCGAGTCAGAATCAATAAGTAACCGACTACGACTGAACTCAGAAGCTTATCGATTCGGTCATCAGCAAATTTTTCAGTTGCCCGAGAATTTATGAGAACAGCTGTAAGTAAATCCGGATTCAATTTTTTGGAACGAATATATTCAGATATAATATTCAGATATAATATAATTCGGTTATAGGTCATAACATCCTTTGAAAAAGGGGTTTGTACTAGCGTTCCACACGATCCGAAAATTCGGATCGGGTCCAAGTATGGATCTGGATCCGTGTTTAAATAGACGGACCCTCGGATTTTAATGACGGATCGGATCTTTATGTGGATCTGAATTCGGCGAATCTTAAAATCATATTTGTATTATCTAAATTTTTGTTTATTTTTAGATATAAAATCATGTGTTATTATATTAATCAAGGCGAGAGTAAGTCTACGGACACCTACAAATTGACACAACATTCACATGACCTATATTCTTATCAGCACAACAAGATCGACAGAAGTCTCGATTATTTGATGTGCAATCAGTACAGCAGTATTGCTATGTAAATCGATTATCTAATACGTATTAATGTTTATCTATTACCGTAAATGGCCATATAAACGACCCGTGGTGGGATCTACTAGAGGATTTAGAATTTTGGAGGTAGCTACCCAGCAAAAATATCACGGCGATACGGCATATTTGCCGTATAAGTGTTATATAAAAGATGATTTATTAATTGGTGAATTAAAAAAGTGATCAAACACTTATTTACTACTAACTAATACTTTTCAGATTACCATTCTATTCGGTCAGTGAGTAATACAATAAATTTTTAATGATATAAAATATCTATAATATTTGACGATGATTAGAATGGTAACTTAAATACGGCAAAAGTATACATTATAATTAGGGTGTCTGGCATAGTGACAAAGGCATGCCAAAAACAAATTTGGCTTGCCGCTAGTTACAGTATAAAAATTATATTTATAATATTCATACCATACATATGTTATAGTCAGACCTCCCTAAATGCATATTCCCTATATGCATAGTCTATGAAAGACCTCTCTAAATGTACGGCCTTATTTGGCCTCAACTAATATGACATTATAGATTTTTACCTCTCTAAAAAATACAAGATTTTTTGGCCGCCTCACGGCTATGTATTTAGAGAGGTCTGACTGTATTATAAATATATACACCATTTTATGGCATGACATGGCACAAATTTTAACAAAAGGCATGTTTGGCGTACCAAACACCTTAATTGTAATAAAGACAATAAGTTTAAAACATGGTTCTTAGCATGTGATCCCGATAAGCCAAAATGGGAATAATATTAATTATTGCATCAGAGGATTTTAGCTTAGAACCATGGGAATGTAATTGAACGGACTCATTCAATAAATCACCGTACGTATAAGCGCAAAATAAAGCTCGTGGGCGTCATTTTGAAAATCGAATTCTTCAAAAATAACTTATATGTTCTTGCTCATGGGCTTCCCGAATTAACGCGACGCTCCATATGTACACTCTCTATAAGTGCACTTTCCCTATAATGATAAGCGCACATAATCTGATCGGTCTAATGTAATTATTTAATATTATCGTCATTATGAGATTATGCTCCATAAATGAATATTCTATAAATGCACTTTTACCCTAAAACATGCAATTATAGAAGGTTGATTGTATTGGATTTAGAAAATCTATTCTTATTTCGAAATAACACATATAGTGTATTCGAAAGAATTGACAAAAGAGAATTTGGTTATGTATATTCAGCAACTTGGTTGGATGGTACACGAAAATTGATTATAATTGTGTAAACCATCTCGCTCAAAACTATTTTGTGTTTACTTGAAATTTGATTGGCCAGCGAAATTTTTCAGGGTAGTAACGCTATACGGCATACTACATCACTCACAGCAACTATATAACATCGAGGTAGTACGACCTCTACGTCATAACCGTAATGCCATAAGTAGTCACTACTCTGAGAAATGCCTGCAGCATTAGGGTCTACTATTAAGGGTATTTTATATGGTCATTTATTGCCTGGAGCGATTGTCTGCTGCTTCGCTCCAGACTCATACTTCTACGCCCTTTGATGACCAAAATTACATTTTTGATACATTTTTAACAGTGGTATTTCCATTGAACCTAGGTGCCGCACAAAAAATACGTGGCAGATCCTCGATTTTGATTGGCTAAGAGCGAAGATCAAAAATAAGCCGAAATTACTCATAATTTTACTAATGAAATCACAGCCGCCCATTAAGTGAAAATTCCAATTTTACCATAATGCAGTCTTATTTTTTAAAATTTCATTTTTGTAATGAAAAAATTAAAAAGTTAATTCCGGCCGGAAATTAGTAAACAATTATGTAATGCGGGCCAAAATTTTGAAGATCTCGGCCGTTAGCCAATCAAAACGAGGATCTGCCGTACATTTTTTATGCGCCATTTTACTTATTTGCGCGGGTAACACAAATCAAAAAAGGAAATCGAATTTTGTGTAAATAAATGAAGTGTGTAAAAATAGAAGTTTAGGATTAGGACGTTAGGGTTGTGAGCTTTAGTGCTATAGTGATAAGTTGGAGTTCCTTATATGCAAAATTTTATTCTCATTATTTTTATTAATTCACCAAGGTTGATTTAAACACTAGGTTTTGAGTATTTTTGCTTTTTTTTTTTTTCTTTTACACGTGTTTGGATTCTATGTCAGGCTAATCTGGAATACCCAAAATCTGTGTCTCTGATTGGCCATTTCCTTTTTAGAGGTTTGTATTACCCATATAAATTAGTGGATACCATCTAGGTTCAATGCATTTTCCAGATATAAATGCCCATTGTAAATATTTGTATATTTGTGTACTATTAAAAATAAATCATTTAATAAAAAATCAAAACAGAATAAGGAAAAAAGCAACAAAAAAGATTCTAATATTATAAAAAATTTATTACAGAATTAAAATTTAATACTTTTAAACAAAACAAAATAACTTCTTATTAAGTAATAGCTACTAAAGATAACTCACAACCTATTAATTTTCTAAATTTATATATTAAAATTACCTTTGCTAAAAGTAAAAATCAAAAACAAAACAATTCATTTGATGGTAACCTCAATCTTACTCGGTCTATAAGCTTAATTGAACATGTCCGGAAAATCTATATCAAAATCTTTACTAATAGACTAAACCAAGTTTTTTCACAGCACTCCATACTTTCACCCTACAACTATATAGCTCTACCAGACAATAGCATATCAATTCCTATACATATTCTTAACAATTTAATTGAAGATGCCAATTGCAACTATAAAGAGCTCTGGCTATTGTCTC